>JABUQX010059094.1:45000-57500 GCA_015478945.1 Trachelipus rathkii | reverse complement strand
TTATTATTATTATTATTATTATTATTATTATTATTATTATTATTATTATTATTATTATTAATATTATTATTATTATTATTATTATTATCATTATTATTATTATTATTATTATCATTATTATTATTATTATTATTATTATTATTATTATTATTATTATTATTATTATTATTATTATTATTATAAATGATTAAATATATACAAATTATTATACATTAATGCTGCTACTGAGGCCTTAATTTTGCGCAATTACAAATTCTTTGAAAATAGAATTTATTACGAAACATTAACAATGAAACACGAATTAAAAAAAAAAATAATTTATTTTTAATTTTTATTTTTGTTTTTGCTTTAATGACCTTGCTTATGAATGATTTTTGATTTCTTAAAAGGTTCAGTTATTATTATTATTATTATTATTATTATTATTATTATTATTATTATTATTATTATTATTATTATTATTATTATTATTATTATTATTATTATTATTATTATTATTATTATTATTTTATTACTATTATTATTATTATTATTATTATTATTATTATTATTATTATTATTATTATTATTATTATTATTTTTATTATTATTATTATTATTATTATTATTATTATTATTATTATTATTATTATTATTATTATTATTATTATTATTATTATTATTATTATTATTATTCAGGAACACGTTCACGAAATTCTTAAAAAATGGGAGCAGATTGATGACGGAATCTGGGCGAAGGCAATCGTCTTCGAGAAGAATAGACGGGTTGCCAAAGCGTACGTCCGACCACCTATTTTGACGGTCAATGGATCTGACGTCGGATTTGACGGACACAGGTAATTTCAATTTTTCTTCTTAGGTAATTTTGCAAAGGTCGTTAAAATTATTTATCATATCCATGTTTAAGTACGACAAAGATATCAACATCTTTGAAAGCAAGGTTTCCTGATTCTTTATCCAGATAACATTATTACTGTATCTATTATTTATTTATTTAGCTATTATTACTTCCATTAACAAATACATATTTATTATTATATCATTTCACAATATTATATATATATATAAATCATTTAGCCTGTTATAAGGACATTATTACACCTTTTTTATCCATTATTAAGATATTAATATTTTATTTGCTATCTTTTTTATCTTTTTCATGTTATTTATTATTATTATTATTCTTACTAATGAAAAGTATTTCGAAGTTTTTTTTCATTATTTCGCATTATATAAACCAAATAATGTTGAAGGTATAGTTATTAAATGGAGGATTATTTCACTGCCCATTTATTCAATATATCTGATTGACCAAAATGTCTGAGTTCTTTGAATAAACACTTGTGAAGATTGTGAACTGAATGAGCGATTATGCAAAGCTATGCACTTCTATATATATATATGAATATATATATATATATAATATATAATATATATAAAATAGTATATATATATAATATAATATGTATATAATAATATTAATATATATATATATATATATATATATATAAACTAATATATATATATATATAATGACTAAAGACACAAGAAGCGTTGATACACTTGATAAGAGACTTCAACATCAGTTCATAACTGGTTTAACTAATAATATCAATGATCCATACATATCGCTGAACACAAGCTGGGCACCATCTTCTTCTTTGTTCAACATCGAATTATATTCAATAGATGTTATATATATATATATATAAATATATATATATATATAAATAACATAAGAACATATATATATAACTAATTACCCGAAATAACTGGCAGCGGGCAATAGCTCGGGAGCAGAAGGTGCTAAGAATCTCCGAAGAGGAACATAACCTATAAGACTAGATTAAAACATATAATCTTCAGGAATTGTTGATCATATTATTATTACATATTATTTATTTTACATTATTATTTATATCATTGTCATGTTTATTAATATCGTTTATATAGCTTATTTATTTTTAAAAAGTGCAAATGACTTAGTGAGAACAAACAAGTAGGATTAAATCATCTATTATTATAATATAATAAAACTTTTCAACTAATATAATACGCACAAATGTCATGCAAGAATATGAATGATCTGATCATGAAGTGACGATTCATCATATAAAGCTTTACGAAAACATAAAATAGAAAATAAATAAGTATAAAAATGACTGAAGATGGAAATCTTATAGATAGAATGAAGAGCATTGAACCGAACAAAGTTATAAATTAACATCTTAAGGAAGAGGCAACAGCATTTAACAAACATCTTATCAAAAGCAATTGAAAATAATGAATCACTTAAAAAGTGCAAAAACTAGTTATCACTTGGAATTCATCAGCCAACAGCAGCAAAAGATAGAAAGGAGAATAAAATAAGGCATAGTTATATGGGAATATTGACACTGAAATACCTAAATGTATAAATTACAGTTAACTCATGTCTCTCCATACGTCAACACTGCAATGAATTCTATAAAACACATGAAAATTGGAAAGTGGTCTAAGAAAAAAGTGGAGTGTCAGTCAATATAGCAAACCAAATGATGGCGATGACCAAATTGTCATATTAATGGGACTACTTAATAAACTCTGAAGAACAACTGATCATGGATGATACAATTCTACCTATCATATAACGAGATCAATAGAAACGAAAAACTGAATACAGAACATATCTTTATTTGAAGTCTGTAATACAAAATCACTAAGAAGAAAATAATACAATGAATATACTTCCAACAAAGATCAACAGGTGATTTTGAGAATGGTTAGAAGAAAAGGCTCGATCCGATACTGGTTTATTTCTGATGAACAACAACATGTATCAGCCTATTCATAACTTAGTAAACTTTGAAACATTTAAATCACTTAGATTTGATAATACGTTGTTCAAACCAAATTTCCGAGAAATTACAAAGAATGGTAAAGCGAAGCCTGACAGAGCAAAACAAAAGATTCAAATGAAGAAATTGATAAATGCCAGACTAATTGTTTGAGCCATTAAGCACACAGCTCAAAAGCTGCAAATAACGGTCGGCAATTTTATCCTACAATATGAATAAGCTTATCTTTGGACAACTTAAAGCTTTAAATGATGGTAAACAGGCATATGAAATATATATATAAATAAAATGATAATTGCTTGAAACATTATGGGTAAATTGAATAAAAGTCTAACAGGTAAGTTTCCACATTGTTGAATAATAAAGGCTTTTGAGCAGTGTGTGTTAGCTGCAATTACATATGATTGTGAGACTTGGATTCTAAACTCGAAACAACATGAACGTGGAGAAACTGGTAAACTCTTGGATATAATAACACGATGGAGCAAAACAAGAAGCGATTGGATAGAATTGGATGCTAATTCAAGAGATACAATAGGCAGAGTTAAACAGCAGAAAGAGAAATGGGCAGCTCATATATAGAGAGAGGAAATGACCATTGATAAACATAGGTGAAATAAGACCAATTGTTGGAACAACATTGCAAGAAAAAATCAAATCCAACATTATTGAAGGAAGCATTCGAAATGCCCATGTTCTGCAGTGAAGAACAAATGCAGGCTGATGTCGATGATATATATATATATATATATATATATGATATATATAGTAATACTATTAATAGTATATATATATATATATATATATAATATAATATATATTATATATATATAATATATATATACATATTATAATATATAAATATCATATATATATATAATAAAATATATATATATATATATAATATATAAATATATATGAGTACTATATATATATATATATATTATACATATATATAATATATATAGTATTATAGTATATGATATATATATAATATATTATAATTGTTGTGGTGTGTGTTGTGTTGTTGTGTGTTGTGTGTGTGTGTGTGTGGCACTATCATGTGTGTGTGTGGTTAGGTGTGTTGGTTTTATTGTAGGAGAGCTATAGGTATATATACTGGTAAAAAGAAAAAATCATCTGCGTGAGAATATCTTATAAAAGAAAATAAGATTAGAAAACAAGAAATAGAGGAAGTTTGTTTTTAGGTTCATTGAGAAAAGTTCATATTGTACGAGGAAAAATTAGATATTAAAATTTTATAAAAAATTTAATTATCATACGTTTCCTTTATTGGTATCAATTATATTATTATTATTATTATTATTTTTATATTATATTATATATTAATTATTATTATTATTATTATTATTATTATTATTATTATTATTATTATTATTATTATTATTATTATTATTATTATTATTATTATTATTATTATTAATATTATTATATTTTATTATTTTATATATTATTAATTATTATTATTATTAATTATTATATTGAATATTATTATTGGTGTGTTTGTTGTTGTAGTGTGTGTCTGTTCGTTGTTGTGGTTGTTGTTGTCTGTTGTTGTTGTTGTTTGTTGTTGTTGTTGTTGTTGTTGTTGTTGTTGTTGTTGTTGTAGTTGAAGTAGTAGTAGTTTTTTTGAAAAGAATAAATGAAATGGACGAAATGGTTTATGTTGTATGATGAAGAAAAGGTGAAACAACTTTTAAGAGCCTTCTATTTCTTTTTTTTCAGTGAAAAGATAAAGTTTTTTCGATATCTGTATAAGAGAAGAGAGGAATTTCAAGTGTGCTGTAAAGAAGTTTACGGTTTAGCAAATTGGTTTAGATATTATGTGTTTCTTGCATGGAAATGATGAAAACTTAAAGTATAGAGGTTGTTATTACGTGAAGTTATGGCTCAGATTTCGAATGACTTGGTTATGTGATCTCATCTTTCTTGATTGTATATGGTTCAAAGTGTGGGATGAAAGCTGACTAACTTTATTAACTGGTGAAATATGAGTGTTGAAAACAAATAAGATTTTTTTATTATTATTATCTATAGAAGGGTTGATGAATATAGTAAAAGTTAAGATTAAAATGGGTAAGATTTATCGCATAAATTACAAAGGTTTTGTTCTGAAAGAATGTTGGTTATTGATATAGACATGATTGAAATAACTCTTAGAAGTGAAAAATAGTGAAGCAGTAAGAATGAGTCACTATTTACGAACTCTTCCCACCATTGAATTTATTCTTCCACAAACTTAAAGTTGAGGATGTTACCAAGAATTTGTTTGCCTAAATAACGAAGCAAAATTTTTAGTAGGTGAAAGATTTCATTAGCCGTAGTAAGTGAAATATTTAAGAAGTTTTAAAAAGGATAGAAGTTGAAATGCAAAGATTGCAACTTAAAAGGGGGAAAAAAATTAAGGAGAATTATTGTAGTTTTAGAATATTTGTTTATATTTATTATGGGTCTAATGTGAACATATTGATATTGTAAGTGTAAAGGAGAAAGAAGTGAGAAAAATTTGTAGAGATGACAGTGCTTTAAGTGTTGTAAAAAGGGATGTCCTACTATGCCAAAAGAATTCTATTTATTTAATATTTATTTATTGAAAATTTTGAAAGGAAAAGACAGGGAGTGAGTTATGCCTAGAACCTAATAATTATAGTATATATAATATATATATATATATATATAATAGTATGATATATATATAATGAGTATATATATATATAATAAGTATATATATAACTATAATTATATATATATATATATATATAATATAAATAATATATATAATAATATATATATTAACAATAAATTATATATATATAGTAAGTATATATTATATATAATAATATATATATATATATATAAATATAATATAATATATATAAAATATATATATACATATATATATATATATATAATATATAATAGAGTATATTATATATAAATATATATATATATATATAATATATATAAATCATATACAGAAACATATATATAATCTAGAAATGTTAAAACGATTTATTTCTATATATATATATATAATAAATTTAATATCATGTAAATTATACGGTAAAAGTTAAGCAGGAGCACGGAAATCTTCAATGGAAGAAAATTAAAAGGAAAATTTATAAACCAAAAGACAAACTTTCAGAACATAGAGGTTCACCAAAAAAGATAAAAAATAATATATATAATATATATTATAAATATATATAATATTATTATATATATATATAGTATATATAATACTAAAATATATATAATATAATATATATATGCCCCTTAGGCTATTCGTCATGACATTATTTTTATAAACGAATTTAAATGTGATGTCGGACAAAGATTATATATATATAATATAGTAATATATATATTATATATATATATAATATTATATATATATATATATATAAAATATATATATATATAAATATAAATATAATAATATTATAAAATATAAATATATATATATTATAATAAGTAAAATAGTATATTATATAAGTATAATATAATATTATTATATATATATACCTAACCTAACCGCAAAATTTTCCGATATATATATATACTTATTATTATATAATATACTATATAAAAATATATATATAATTAATTATATAGTGTAAATAATAATAAATATATATATATACTATAATAATATATTAAATATAATATATATATAATATATAAAATATATAATATATACGTTATAAGGGAATAGGAAGGCCTCTCTGGAAGCAAAGTGCGATATAGTTAAAAAGAGAATCTAAGGAACCTGCTTAGATAAGGAATAGGATGGTACTTTTGTAACTGATAAATGGATGTGAGGGAGTGGGAAAGAACACTTCGAAACTCTATAAATTAATATAATGAAGGGTATAGGAACTGTTGTGGTTGATGGTGGCAAGAAAAAATAGTATTTGGGATGAGTCATTAGCAAAGGTAGGAGGTAGGTAGAGAGAAAGTTAAGAATGGTAGTAGAGCCCAGAATAGATGAAATTAACATGTGGAAATGATCAAGAACGGAGGCGAATGGTGATTGATTTTGAATTGTGTAATTAAGGGCGGACTTGTATAGAAAACTTAATTGGAGGAAGCGTAATGCACCTCCTTATAAAGGGTAAGGCAGATAAGGGAACTGTGAATTATAGGGGAATTATTTAGAGTATTGTAGGGAAGAAGATATACTGCTGATTTAGCGAAAGAGTGCTCCGAGTGACGAAGACGAATTGGTGAAAACAAGGGCGTTTAGGAAATGGAGAGTAAGTGTTCAAATCTTACATGAAACAAATAACGGAGAATGAGGCAGAAGAAGAATACATGTATCTAAGTTTTAATAATTGCAACAGCTATATACGGATAATAGGGGAAGCCTATGCACGTTTTATAAAATAGGTGTTGGGGTAGGCTCTGGAAGGAACAAAAGTAGTATGACGATAGTGAACGTCGTGTAAGATAAATGTGTCAAAATGTGGTTTAATTTAAATAGTGGAGTGAGGCAGGGAGTGTTTATGTCCCCTTGGTTTACTCAATGTGTATAGTAGATTGGGGTATGAAAGAATAGAGAAGGGGTGGCAGGAAATGGTGTTAGAGAGATGGAGAATGGAGAGTGGAGGCTGCCCTACCTATTATAAGCGATTATTTGGTTTGTGTGGTGAATCTAACTAACTTTTAGAGGATTGGTGAAGATTGGCCAGAAACCGTAATCATAAAGAGAGAAAGATTAATGGTTATGACGTGAGGACAGCCCTCGGTGTGAAGTAATGTTAGATTGGAAGCAAAGCTGAACAATGTCTAGTTTATGAATATTTAGGAGTAATATGTGGAATGAAAGGAACGTTGATGCAGAGTGTAGTAGAAGTTGTGAATGGCGGAAGGATGCTGTGCAATTAAATCGTTGGGGAATGTAAAGGACTAAGTCTTGAGTGCGCTAGGGTTTACATAAGGTATGGTTTGTACCTTGTTAAGTATCTGTATAAGACTATGGTCCTGGAATAGAGAAGTATAGATCTAAAGTTCAAGTGTTCAGATGGACATTGTCCTACACATTAGTGTGAAAAGAATTGATAAAATGAGAAGAACGTATTAGGAGAAGTTGTGTGGTGTGAAGAGAAGGGGTAAATGATTGAATAAATGATAGTAAGTTGAGATGGTTTGGTCATGTTGGAAAGGATGAATGATAGTCGGTTGGTTAGCGAATGTATAGTGGGTAGTGTGTTGGGAATCGATCTGCTGGGAGACTGAAAAAAAGTGGATTGACAGTAAAGGAATGTCTGAAGGAGAGAAATTGAGTTTGGCAGAGGCGAGAATAAAGGCATAAATTAGAGTGAATGGCGGCGGTTGTGGTGAGGGGAATGGTTGTTTCCATCGGGCCAGGTATTGAACCCTATATTCTGACGATATGTTTTTGCAGTTCGTCGTTGTTGGAGGAAGTCTTGAAGGTGATAATCTGAACTGCGCAGCAGTTCTTCAACTAATTAGCTATACGAGCGGGAGGTAAAAGGCTGGGCTTTCCTTTTCTGGATTTGTTGTCATATTCCGTCTACTACTTTCTTATCATGCTTGTGCATCGCACTTTAACCCCAGTCTGGGGAAAAAGGAAGATGAAGATAATATATATATATATTATATATATATATATAATATATATATATATATATATATATATAATATATATATATATATTATATATATATAATATTATATAATAATTAATATATATTTATTATGTATATATATATATTATAAATAGTATATATATATATAATATAATATATATATATTATATGATATAATATATATATATATATAGTAATAATAATATAATATATATATAATAATATATATATTATATTATATATATGTTATATTTGCCGACTGTCGTCGGAGTTTGAATTGCTTAAAAAAAGAATCAAAAAATGGAACAAGTATATATTCTAGGAGGAATAGCGGTGGATATTCAGAAGATTAAGAAGAAGGCTTCTCTTCATTAGGACTATTAATGCAGAACTTTCTAAGAGAATTTTTTTTTTTTTTTTTTTTTTTTTTTTGAGAAAGAAAGGAATGTTCCTGATGACTTAAGGCCAAATTATATTTAGAATCAGCGGAATAAAATTATCAAAATCTATAATGAAATGTTAAAAAATTATTGAATCACACCAATCAAATTAAAATCAGATATTATTATTAAGCAAATTAATTTATTAAAGCAAGAAAAAGGAGAAAATGGTAATTTTTTTTAATTCCAGTTTTAAAAAAATTACTTATTTTAAAATAGACAGTGAGAGTAGCGTCTGAAATTATTTCGGTGAGGAGGAGCAAAAATTATCACATCAGTTCTTTCTACAAATGAATGAGAAAAGTAATTTGGGCAATATAAAAAGCTTGTGTCTATAAATGATTTTTTTGTGCTAACTTGTGGAAGTCGATGCAGTTGGTCAATAAGAGGATTATATCGCATGGCTCTTGGGCTGGGAACCCCCTTCTGCTATTTTCACTCTTCCCATGAACAATCGTAGATAGTACCAAATATAACATTCTGCGCGATTGACACAACCGCTGCATCTCCACGCGGGATCCACGGTGTTTAGTGTAATACCATAATATAATAAATAATATATATAAATATATAATATAATATATATATATATATATATATATATATATTATATTTATATATATAGATATATATATATATATATATATAATTTATTATATATATAGTATATAATATATAATATATATATATATAATAATATATAATATATATGGTATTATATATAAGTATATATAATAAATATGATATATAATATATATATAGTAATACATATATATAAATATATATACTATATTATAATATATATATATAATAATATATTATAAAATATACTGTATAGTATATATAATTATATGATATATAATATAATATATATCCATAGTATATAATATATGATATATATTATATAATATAATTAATTTTATATATATATATATAATATATATATATATGTATATATAAGTATTATATAATAAGATATATATATATATTATAAATATATTATAATATAATATAATATATATAAATATAATATATAATATATATTATATATATATATATATATATATATATATATATATATATATTAGTTATATATAATATATATAGTATATGTATATATAAATAATAATATATAATATATAATATAATAATATATATATAATATATATATATATATATATATATTATATATTATTATATATATATAATAAATATATTATATACTGTATATATTATAAACGAACTGTCCTCATATAAGATTATATTTTACAGCAGAGATACGAGAGAAACTTTTAATTCTCTTTGACAAAATGTAGAAGTAGTACAAATATTTCTCTTTTAATATTTATTTTTAGGGTATGATCCAATATTTTAGATGTTGGGACCCCATTTTAGCCCCCACTTGAAAATGGACATCAAATTCGAAATTATCAGCCGATTTTGACCTATACGAATCCAAATTGTAGCTTTTTTTGGGCCTCTAAAACGTTGTTTCCGGGTGTTTTTCTATGTGTTAGCATTTTCAAAATTTTCATATTTTTTCAAGATGGCGGTTACATTTTTCCAAGTAACAACTTCCAGAATTTTTTCGAAACTGACTTCAAACTTGATAGAGATGAGCATAGAATGGGTCCATTACCTAGCAATAAAGCACTGATTATTTTTCGATTTTGAGTTGTATCTCCCAATTTTCCACCATAGCCGCAGCGTGGATTTGAATTGAAAAATTGCGGATAATTTTTATCGTGTTGGCAAAGTGGAATGAAATTTACAGGGCAATATTAGGTGACTGGGGAGAGGCAATCTTTTACTTAGATAATTTCTTTGTATAGTGCATAACTTTTGAACTATGAATTTACAAATTTCACAAAAAAAAGGCACATGTAGCCTATTTTAAAATTTGTCATGAAAATCAGGATAAGTATTGAAGGTCTATCTTGCCCAACTTATACAAGCCCTGAAAATTTATGTTGATCGGATAAGTAGAAAAAAAAATATCGTTTAATATCTCACTTTTTAGAACGAATACAGTTTGAAAAAGTATAATCGATTGAGATATTTTTTTTTCTACTATCCGAAATCAACCATCAAATTTGTCAGGCGCTTTGTAATAGTTTGGCGAATAGACCTTTTTTTACTTTAGATAATTTTTTTTGTATAACTCAAAGAAAATTTTAAAAAATTCAACGAAATTTTGTTTTTGAAAAATTTGTTCCATGAAGAAATCCAAAACTCTGCATATTACAAAGAAATTATCAAAGTAAAAAAGTGCCTCTCCAAAGACTTCATATGCCCCTGAAAATTACATCCACTTCGCCTAAACAGTAAAAAAATTATCGCAATTTTCATTTCAAAATAACCAAAAAAGTGTTGGAAATTGACAACGCGAGCACAATACCAAAAATGAAGAAATAATCAGTGCATTGTTGTAGGTAAAGGACCCATCTATGCATAGTTTCAAGTTTGAATCATTTCGAAAAAATTCTGAAGTTATAACGAAAAAATGTCAAAAACATGGGTTTTGAAAAATTGAAAATTCTGAAAAAATGACTACGGACACAAAAACACACGGAAAACAACGTTTTAGAGGCCAAAAAAAAGCTACAAATTGGTTTCAGGGTCAAAATCGGCTGAATATTCCGAATATGTTCATTTTTAGGTGTGGGCTAAAAGTGGGTCCCAAAACTAACATTGGATCATGCCTTTACTCATGTCCGTAAAAATTTCCTGCCTCTCTTGATAATGTTGACGTAGATTAAATTACATGTGATATATATATTAATAATATATATATAATATAAATATAATAATATATATATATATAGTATAATATTATAATATAATTATAGTATAATATATATAGATATATATATAATAGTATATATTAATATATATTTATATATATAAAATATATATAGTATATATCATACTATATATATATATAATATTATTATATAATAATATATATGATATATATATAAGTATATATTATATACATATTATTATTAAAAAAAGCCCTTGATTGCTAAAACAACTTTAGGAGTAAAGTTTTTATTACATAAGCACTAATCACAAATATAAAATCACTAAAAAGTTATTTTTCACGCTCACTTTCTTTCAAATTTCAACCTTCGTTCCCGAGGTGAATACGGAACCTTATCAAGAATATATGCGGATGTGGTAAAGGAGTGAAAACTGTTGCGAAGATCCTGATGACACTATTTTTCTAGTTGTTATTAAAGAATGGAAGAATGAGGAGGTATTCAGTGCGGCGTTTCAGTATGGTGTCAATATTTGTATCTCCGGGAAGGCGATTGAAATATTTGAGATATTTTTTAATGTCAATATGATTCAGTCTATTTCCCTTGTAAGTATGGTATGATACTTTCTATTTTCTGACATTTGTGAAACTGTTATTAGGTGTTCTGTGTAGACCGTGTTAAGTTATAGGGGGAGTTTTTGTTTGCCGGATTGAGCATGTGTGTATTGGTTTTTACGTCTTGGTAAGATTGATGGTTCCTCCTATATTATTAAACCGAGTCACACGTTACTAAGGGTATGCCTGTACAACGACTTGTTCAAGAGGAGTG
>JABUQX010059094.1:32500-42500 GCA_015478945.1 Trachelipus rathkii | reverse complement strand
TTAGAAAAAAAAAAAAAATAACATTTTGTAGATCTGCCTCCCCCCTAAAGCCACATTTATAAACCCAGCCCCGATTAAACATATTGAATCTATTTATTTATTATACAGTACAATTATATTAAACAAAACAATTTCAAGGCTTAATAGTAAAGGTATTAGCTCTAAATCATAAAAAATCATTTTAAAATATTAAAATAATATATTATTTATTTAATTTTTTTAAACAAGCGTTTTTTTTATATAAAAAATCAGTGTCCAAATAAAGAAACGTGTAACTCTCTCTCTGTCTCTCGATCGTCCTCTCCCTCTCTCATCTCCTCTCTCAACTCCTCTCTCTCCTCTCTCTCTCTCTTCTTCTTCCTTCCTCTCTCTCTCGAAGGGGTTGTCCTTCTCCATCTCTCTCTATATATATAATATATAATAGTATATATTAGTATATATTAAAATAATATATATATACATATAGTATATATATTAATATAATATATATATATATATTCTTATATATATTATTATTATTTATACGATGTTTCTTTGTTGTTATATATGGTCATTACATCACGTAGAACTTCGTTCCGCATTCCATGTGGGAATAAAAAAGACAAACTTTTTTGGATTTAATTTTTTCGACTTATTATTTTGGTCAGAAATTATTTTTATCTCCTTTCGATCAGTATCTGATTTAAAGCTATTTAATATAATTACATCTTCACATTTATTTTTAGTATATATATATATATATATATATAAGTATATAGTATATATAATAATATTATATAATATTATATAAATAATATAATATATATAATATATTTATATATATATATATATTATATATATATATATATATATATATATATATATATATATATATATATAACGGGGAGAAAAATAAGGTGTTGAGAAAATCAAGGAAGTTGAAAAAATTGTGGTTAGATTTGAAAAGATGGATATTTGGGACGGTACACAGTTGTAATTTGGCATTACCAAGCACTGTTTTACTGAATCAACTAAACAACAAGTGCCTCACAGCTACGAATCAATGAGGTTATCAACACTTTGTGTATATAAATCTTTAGAATCCTTTCAGAAAATGAAATTTTGGTAAAGAAGATAAAAATTTACAGCAAATGCACGCCAGGATTCATTAATAAAATTTTGAGCTTTGTAGAAATATAAATTATAGATTTTTAATATAAGTGTTGCTTCGAAATTATTGTAGTGTTAACAAGGTTGTTGAACTTACTGGAATACCAAGGATATGACCTGACCTGACCTTATAGCTTCTTTGTAAATTTTGTTAAAATTGTTTGCATGAGTTAGATGGAATTGTGTTTGATAAAAGTTTCGCTAATTTGGATGATTCAATTTTATTTTCTATGAGTCTAGAAGGCATGACTAATTTTTCAGAGCATAGAGGTCTTTGCGACAAGAAGTTCAATTAGATCCAAAATTGCCAAGTCTAAAGCCAAGAAGTCCGACGATCGATGATCATTGGTCAAATTTATTATTAGTATACATATTGAATAACTTGAGCAAATTTATATAAATTATCGAGCAAAGCATTCTAAGGAATAAGGGTATTAATAATGACTAATAAATATGATAATATAGATATATATAATATATGAATTGATAAATATATATAAATATAGATAAATAAATATATAAAAAATAAGTATGTTATATATATAAAAAATATATATTATAGATATATATATATATATATATTATAACTATATATATATATATAATATATATATTATAATATATATATAATGGTATATAGTATAATAATATAGTAATAGTATATTATAATAATTATAATTATATATATATATCAATATATATAAATTAGTATATTACTTGAAGTAATAATTGAAAAGTAATTAAAAATATACTAAAATTTATTTCATTAGCACTTAATAATCAAATTTTTTGACTAAGGCGTTTGAGATACCCACAAATAGCTCAATTATTGTTAATGAATTAGTTGAGCCGAATTTGATAATGCACACTGCATTATGATATTAATGTTTATAGATTCTTCTGACAATATATATATATATTCAGCAAAACAAAAATTTCGTGTTAAATACATCTTAAAAAAAAAAAAATAAATAAATAAAGAATTGTGGAGAGAATTCATGTAGCAAAAGATACGGTTTATGGAAATAATGGTCCCGTGGTAGTGCTCATATAAAAATTATCTATTCAACTTTCAAAATGCATCTTTGTTATATTTTAAAAAATAGCTTCAATCATCGTTTTTCTTATATTATCAAAATTTCTGTGTATAAATTAGAATATTGTTGCAATTGTATTTTATTTTCCAAAAAAATATAATAGATCTTCAATATATATATATATATATATAATATATTATATATATAATATATATATAATTATATTATATTATATATATAATAAATATATATATATAATATTTGTGTTTTTTATAATATATATAAGTAATATAATATATATATATATATATTTACATTTTCAGAATCGGTTTAAGAGGTTTCGACAATCCGATGAGAGATGCTAAAACTTTAGAAGTCATATCACGTTATGTTGGACCAGTAAGTTATTATTATTATTATATTTTATATTATTATATATTATTATCATTAATTATTATAATTTTATATATATTATGATTATTAATTATTATTATCTATAGTTATTATTATTATATATTATTATTACAATTAATATTTGATTTATATTATTATTGTTTTACAATAATTTTGGTAATTTGTTACATAGCAAAGCAATGTTTTCTTTTGTGCCATCCCTGCTTTTGTATGCGTAATATGTATTATTCTGAGTTAAAATTTTCTTGGGAAATTTGTTTTTAACTCCAGGCTTTTCTATAATAACAATAATTTGTTCAGATGATAAAATACAAATATATAAAGGATTCTTTTCTATATTCGAGGGATTATACAGTTACTTTGTCGCTTTTTGAGTTTTAGAAATATACCTTTTTTTTGTTGCATAAGATATTTTGAACTCTTAACTTCAAAAACATCTTTATATATCATAATAATATATAAATATATATATTATATATATTATAGTCTAGTAATAGCGTGTCAGTTATTATTTATATATATATAATAAAGTATATAATAATATATATATTATAAATTATATATATATATATATATTATATTATAATAATATATATATCAATTAATAGGGCGTGAAGATTCGTATGGACAGTCATGGTAACATAGAAGTGAAGAAACTTAGTCAGTATAATGTATATGCAAAACCCTTAGGAGAAGAGTCAGCAATTAGTGACGAAATATGTAAAACCCCAAACATGACTTTAGACTCTGAGAAACAATTGGTAATATTTCGTTTAATTTTTGTATTTAAACAATAGAATTTTAGTTAATCTTTGTAACTTAGGAACTAAAATTAAAATATTTTATTATGTCAATTATTAATTGTTAATTTTTAAGATAAAAAAACATTATAATTTTTTTCCTCTGATTTGAAAGGTTTATTTTTTTTATTTTTATATATCTTTGTTTTTTTTTTGTTTTTTTTTTGTTTTTTTTTTTTTTTTTTTTTTTTTTTTTTTTATTTTTTTTTTTTGTATTTTCTTTGCATATTTCTTAGTTAAATTGAGATGGAAAATTTGTTTTATTATTAAAATATTCCACTATTTTTTTTTTAACATGACGCTGCTCATACTTTTTCAGAAAATTCTTGCAAAATGCTTTGATTTCTCCCCACTGCTACGTTTAAACTTCTCATTAATGACAGTCACTTAATCACCCGTCCACTCTTTTATCGATAGCTCCTTCTTTCATTATATTTGCTATACGCTATTTCTTCATCAAAAACACACACAGCTAAAACCTTCCTCTATTCTTAAATATTCGTGATCGTTTCTGGAAGGATTACATGATTACATTTTTATATTAATAAAGTTTTCAAAGGGATATCTTCACACCAGTTTAGTTGATTGCTCTGTATTGTGGAATCCATGTCCTTATATGGAGTTTGGATCGCATATATGGATTTATTCCACTCCTACAGTTATTGAGAATGTTGTCGAGAACATTTTGTCAACTATCTTGCTCTCTCCAGTATATTTCTAGCATCCGAACTGTTGCATCACTCTCCATTACTATTGTTATTACGAGCAATGCTCTCCTGAAATCTCTAGCTGCATAATTACCCCTTTGGGGGGGGGAGCTCGGACGACTCGTCCTTCCAAACAATCTCATTCTTTCCCTGCCCCACTCTTTGACCCCAGACCAATCTCTATGCTCATTTTTTCACGCTTACTTCTGGTAAAGTCTGGAACACAAATTCTTCTTCTATTTCCCCCACTTCCCACAACTTAATAGCTTTTCAACGTCATTCACCCACAACTTAAAAACTTTAGAATGTCATTCAGTTGGAGGTATCCTCCCTTGAAAGCGTCTAAATTCCCTTTTGGTGAGTTTTATGAAATCCTCTGACCTTTTCCCAAAAATGATGGCTTTAAACAGGAGTAATGACAACTATCAGTAGATACCTATTCTTGAGTATTTATGATATTTCGATTTGTGTATACAATTTACTGGGATTAAATATATTTTGCTATATTTCTTTTAACTATTGTTTTTACAGTTATTTAAATTATTTTTTTCTTTGTTGTTAAGCTGTTAGTATTTCCTACAAATAAGCTCATTCGTTTCCTAGTTTTATAAAATTATGAATCATATTAACGTGTAGGTTTGCTTTTCCTTACTTGGTGAACTATCAATTAAAATTTTTATTTCTTTCATCTCACACTCAAGCAATTATATTTATAATGTTAAATTTTCTCTACAGGTATTTGATATTAGAAAATTTGAACAAAATGTTAATCGTGAAGTAAGAAAAGCATATCCCAATATAGCCAAATTGGAAAATCAATGTATAATGGCATTGTCTTTCTCTAAACCAGGAAATATTCTTCATTGTCCTAGTTGGGTTATGATTATAAACATAGTTGCTATGGACATGTTAAGAAGCAGATTGCCCATAGGATTATATGGTAACTATATACACACACACACACACACACACACACACACACACACACACACACACACACACACACACACACACACACACACACAACACACATACACACAGGAAATATTTATATATATATATATATATATATATATATATATATATATATATATATATATATATATATATATATATATATATATATATATATAATATATCTATATCTTAGAATGTCCGTATCTTTTTCAAGAAAATATATTTGCAATAATAATAATAATAATAATAATAATAATAATAATAATAATAATAATAATAATAATAATAATAATAATAATAATAATAATAATAATAATAATAATTCTGCAGTAAACGTTCGAAATATTAAGAATCGCCCTAGATTACCTGTTCCTGAAGAAGATCCTTATAGTTTAACAGGCGCAGGATCCGAGCACTTCTTCAGGAGGTTCCTCTGGCAAAGAGAAGTCTGGAAAGGACAAACCACCAAAGCTTCCTCCAAGAGATAATCCTTCACCAAACAAATCCTCATCAAAAAAGTAAATACATAGTTATATTATATATATAGCATATATATATATATATATATATATATATATATATATATATATATATATATATATATATATATATAACAAATACCATCTAAAAGTAAATATATATATATATATATATATATATATATATATATTGAATTTACAGCCAAAAGCTATTGACAACCATAATTAATTATTATTATTATTATTATTATTATTATTATTATTATTATTATTATTATTATTATTATTATTATTATTATTATTATTATTATTATTATTATTATTATTACAATAATAATAATTACTAATCTTATATAATAATAATAATAATAATAATAATAATAATAATAATAATAATATTGTTTTTGTAGTTAATATTGTCAGTAACTTAACACTGGGCAACCGAACTTCTTAATTGCGAAATTAAAAATTATAAAAGTTGCAAATGCTTCTCTACTTCCCAAAACTAGTCGAAGCCCTTAAAAAAATGTTTTCCCCCTTGTTTTTTTTTATCTTTCTCCCAGATTTACATAGCTCCAAATCCCCTTTTACTTTGTGTAAGACTTTTCAACTTATCTCCCCTTTAAATTCACCCTATTAAAATCATTACATAGATTTTTTTTTTTTTTTTAATATCTTATTTTTCAGTACGTACCCATTTTTCTGTCTTTTATTTCAGTTCTTTTGAAACCATTCATGTAATAATAATAATAATAATAATAATAATAATAATAATAAATAATAATAATAATAATAATAATAATAATAATAATAATAATAATAATAATAATAATAATAATAATAATAATAATAATAATAATAATAATAATAATAATAATAATAATAATAATAATAATAATAATAATATTTTACAGGGTTCCTATGATAGTCCTGATGACAGCGTTTTTAGAAGATTTAACCTTACAAGGAAAAATAACAATAATAATAATACAAATTCTAAAGAAAAGGATAGAAAATTCGGTATTATATATATATATATATTGAAATTGCAGACGATCCTTATTACTGTGGTCTTAGGGCGAGAATTCCAAATTTCGCAAAACAACAAAAGTCGAAAGAGAAATCGGACCACCGACCCCAATACCATCCTCATCCTCAAATGGCGAACCCTTCAATATTCCATTCTCGCAGCGTCGATTCTGGGATGGGTAAGACAAAATTTTAATTTAAAAAATATATATATATATATATTTAAATTTATTTTGTAAATAAATATGTAAATAAATAAATTAAATAGATAATGTTAAACCATAGATGGAATATAGTTATATGATCTTTGTAAAAATTTAAATCTTATTTGAGAATTTATTTTAGAGTAGAAATATAAAAGTTTTTTAATATCAGGTTTCCTGGGTTATGCTTGAAATTATTTCACATACCAATATATATATATATATATATATATATATATATATATATATATATATATATATATATATATATATATATATATATATATATATATATATATATATATGTATATATATATATATATATATATATATATATATATTTTTATGTGATAGTGTTATATATATATATATATATATATATATATATATATATATATATATATATATATATATATATATATATATATATATATATATATATATATGAAACTGTAGGGGACTGACGACTGATGAGACCAGTAACGATGTGAATATACATTTTGAGTTAGTGATTTATATATATTTCATTAACTTCTGCTATGTATTAGGAAATTTACTAGCAACACTTGGCTACTTTTTAGAAACATTTGGATAATTTTGAATTTGTTTTTTCACCACAGCTACAAATGGACATTAATTATTTTTATATTTGAGCATTCATATTCTTCAGATAATCTTGATCGAAGACTCCACTGCGAATTCTGTTAATATAATTATTTGACGTTTTTATTATTATTATTATTATTATTATTATTATTATTATTATTATTATTATTATTATTATTATTATTATTATTATTATTATTATTATTATTATTATTATTATTATTATTATTATTATAGGTTTTAAATATTCGATTTAAAAGCAATCACTACCAATATTTTTTTCAGATATTAATAATATCCAATTCATGTTGCTTTTTTTCCATACTTTTTTTCGGCTTGCTTTGTGGTTATTTTAATTTTTACTTTACAAAGACTGACAATGACTGTTTTTATATATATATATATATATATATATATATATATATATATATATATATATATATATATATATATATATATATATATATATATATATATATATATATATATATATATATATATATATATTTATATATATAGTTGAACTTGCTTTTTCTTTGGGTTATGATAATACTTTCTTTTACAGTCTATTTATCTTTATAAAGGGGTTTCCTAATGTTTAGGGATTTTTTTAAATAAAATTTATAATTTATTTAAACTTCACTTCAATAAAATGAAAACAAAAATAAAAATGAATTCTTATAAGTTATAAAGGGAAAATATGAGAATAAATATTTTATCATTATAATATAAAAGTCATATAAATATTTTCACATATTTTGTAATTAATTTACATTGATTTGAATCATTGTTTCAAACTGTTTTTTTCCCTTTATAACTTTGGGAAGCATGAATTTGAAGGAAAAAAAATGGGGCTTATAAAATACACGAAAACATCTTTCTATTTTTTTTATTGTATCCTTTCGGGCTATTTTGTGCAAACAGCGTTCAATAAGCATGATTCCTCTTTCTTTTTCCTTCTAGCTTATATGCAACAAAGTCATGCTCCCTACATTTACAAGTTTGACAGAAATCAATGTTCTATGATGCCTCCCCAACCTGTAGGATACGGTAAGTGTTAAAATGAGTTAATCTCTTCAGTAATAGCTAAGGCGTTGCACTTTATTAAGTTTTTTTTTTTTTGAATTGTTGCCTGTAAAAATGATTTACTCATTGCAATGAAATATTAGCAAATTATTTGCACTTTTGAAATAAATAATAATAATAATAATAATAATAATAATAATAATAATAATAATAATAATAATAATAATAATAATAATAATAATAATAATAATAATAATAATAATAAATGCTTATTACTTTATAATAGTTTAAATTAACAGAACATGTGTTTACTGCATTTTGCCCAAGACTTTAGTTTTGAATTTGCCCAACCTCTTCTTAAACGCAGTTCTTTGTTCAAAATAATAATAGGTAAACTGTGTTTAACAAAAGCCATTGATTTGCATTTTGTTCTTGACTGTTGTAGCACGTTGAAAACAGTGCTGCTGTGTTTTAAAATGCTCGCTAGTGTCTAATAGTTTGATTTGGCATGAACCGAACTATTATTAAATGCTAAAGAATTTATTTCTAAATTGAAGCAGGTCTTTCTTTGATTTGTGTTTGTTTTTGTTTGTAATTATTTTAAAATATGTAGTGTTTAACTTAAGTAAAATTACTTTAGGAAAAAAATATGACAAAACTTTCAATTCAGTTTGACTGAAGACAAATATCGTATCAAACCTTTTCATATGTGACTTTACAGTGATATATATATATATATATATATATATATATATATATATATATATATATATAAAGTAATTATATATATATATATATATATATATATATATATGAGAGAGTATATACGAATATATAGATATATATAGAGAAAATATTTTGTTTTCCATTTCGATGACATCCAGACCTAAGAAGCAAAAATGCTCGAATGACTCGCGCAGAAAGACATTTGCACTTGAAGTACACTGATTTTGTAAGACAATATAGACCATATAAACTGACCAGCAACCGAAGATGACATAACAGCAAAACGAAAATCTAACAAGGTATAAATTCTAAATAATTGTCTAATGTTGTGGTATTTTCACTTTCTGTAGCCACAGACTGGGAAAACTACTGGGTCTCCTAAGATGAAAAAAATGTTCTTGAGTTTGAAACCCAGTATTAAGTCATTGGGATTAGCATTAGGTAAGATACAGAAGAAGCGCTTTTTAAGGTTTAATTTGGAGAGTCATGGTGGCCATAAGTATATTCACAATGGTTTTCTCTGTCTTATTTTTACATTAAAATGTTTTGAATTGTCACTTACAATCATTTAGATCCTTTTAATCGTAACCTTATACCGAACATAATTGACATGACGTTTCGGAGAGGCTCTTACCCTTTTCGATGAAGAACTCATAAATTTTGACTTAAAGTCTTCCAAATTCTGTCAGTAATTGAAATATAAGTAAAGTTACGAATCATTAAAAATTTGAAAAAAAAGATACTAACATTTTATTTATTCGATAAATTTCAAATGCAAACTACAAATTTTTTTTTTTTTGTAGGAAACAAAAATTAAATTTTTAAAATTTTTCTTGAAAATTTCAGAGCTATTTATTACCTTAGAAT
>JABUQX010059094.1:15000-30000 GCA_015478945.1 Trachelipus rathkii | reverse complement strand
CCACATTTATGATAAACTCTTTCTCAAGCTATTTTTACGAAAATAAACACCTGAATGATATATATGTTTATATATATGCAATTTTCTTCTTAAACAAAATGTAAAATGGATTTTCTACTTGTGTGTGTATTGTAATCTTCCATTATTATTATTATTATTATTATTATTATTAAAACGTTATCTCTCTTTATAGTTATTTTTTATATAATATAAAAGAATTTTAAATTGTGAATAATAAAATTAGAAAATAAATAATTCTTTAAATTTGATATTTTAATATATATTTTCCTTGGATTTATTTCCCCTTAAGTTAATTTGAACAAAGAAATAAATTCATTCAAATTCCTCTATATCTTTTTTTCATTTTTTTTTTTTTTAATGATTTGTGAAAATTTTGAAAAATTAACTAAAACTCATGTTTTGTACATATTTTAAATATCTCAATTAATATTACTTTTTTTTTATTTTAATTAATTGGTTACACTTTACGTGATTTTGCTCTTAAATAAAGAAGGGAATTTTCCTAGAAAGTTTTTCGCTACGAATCGAATCTGATTGATGTGATTTGTCTGATGATATTTTATCAGCCATCAAATAAGAACAATGACATGACGTCATGGTTTTTACACTCTGTTTAAGGGTGTAATCACAGTCTAAGCTGTGTTGTATTTGATTTAAGTACAATGTTTTTTATTAATTTTTATTATTATAATTTTATACATCAAATCAAATTCCAATGACACTAAATTTCATTTTTAATATTAATTTAAAAAAAAATCTTATTTTATATCACCAACACCGGTGGTCAAACTAATTATATATATATATATATATATATATATATATATATATATATATATATATATATATATATATATATATAGTATATATATATATATATATATATATATATATATATATATATATATATATATATATATATATATATATATATCCGCAAGGAGTACTTTTCCTCTTTCGAAGAGGTTTTCCTCCCTTATTTCCCGTCACAGCCCCTTGGGCTATCCGATGCCTCACTCAAATGGGTCTTCAGCTCGCCTCACACTTCTTCCCCGTGGATGAGGGTACATAAACCGGTCATTTCGCTTGCCTTTGATCGGGCAGCCATTTGTAGGGGAACCGAACCTTGAGCATACCGGCGAGGAGGCTGTCCTTCACTTTGGTGTATAATCTCAGTCTCTAACATGAAGTTATTTCGGTTATGTATGGTTCACAGGGGTTACACCGGCCTGGAGCTCCGGGAGGTCTTCCGAGGCCACATCCACAGCCTACCCTACGTGGTGGGGTCCAGAAAGTTATTTGGGTCTCTAGCCTGTAACCTATTGTGGGGAGAAGGACTACCCTTCCTTATGAAATATACGCCCTTTCAGTCCATCCTGTTATTTAATTTTGTTTCGTTTGGTTTATTGACATAGATGCTCATTTATGGAGAATAAGTTTGAGGTTTAATTTTTATGAAACTGGCTCTTCAAGAAAAAACGTTATTAAATCAAAACTAGCACATCAACAACAACAACAACAATTACCATCAGCCGGGTTCCCAGCCTGACCTCACCTCGGTCCCTCCTACTTCTAGACCAGCAGGTGTTTCCGCTTTTATTCCTTCTACTACACCTGAAAGTCCTCTGCATAACCTCAACGATTAGACGCCTGGTACGCCCTTGACACCCTAAGTGCCCAAACGGTCGGAGCAATCGCGAAAAGGGGCCCCGTTATAGTCGTTCTCACTTGTTTCCTCCATATGCTGCTCCCCCTGCGGGAATGCCAGCTGACACATCATTCCCGATGTATTACTTATTGCGATCCACTACCTTCAGAGCTCTTACTGAGGAAAGAAACATTACTCTTAGCTACGCACTTGAAAAAGCTTTAGAAGTTGAAGACCCCCAGTCACATTGATGAGAGATGGGTCCCTTCTCGTTCAAGCTACTACCCGGAATCAAAGTTCCGTTTTGTCATCCTTAACGTCCCTCCGAAACATCCCTCTTAATTACACTCCTGATGAAATAAGAAACATATCCAAAGGCACTACTTATTCTTTTGAACACAAAAACGAAGATATTGCTGTAATTTTAAGTAATGTCCAGCAGAAAGGATTTCTCGTTACAAACGTTTATAGATTTCCCCCTCGTCGGGACATTCCTGATACCCCAACTCCTCGTTTACTGTTGACATTTAGTACCCCTTATCCACCTTTAAAGATGAAAATAGGGTTTACAAACTAGTGTTCATACGTTTATTCCCCGACCCAGACGTTGCTTTAAATGCCAATGGTTTGGTCATCCCAGAAAATACTGTAGGGGACAGCATGACATATGCCCAGTCTGCAGAGAAGAATTTCACATTGCCTGTGAAAACAAACCAGACTGCAAAAACTGTGGAGAACCCCACAGTGCCTCTTCCTTAAAATGCGCGTCTTACGTGTTTGAACAGGAAGTTTTGGAGTTAAGTACCATACAAAAACCGAACAGGAGAGACGCTATACATCAGCTCAAAGACAAATATCCCACAAGATAAAGGCAATCTTATGCTACAATTGCATCAGCCCCCTGCCTCTGCGTGCTAAACCACCGACACAACTTCATTCCAGTAGTTCTCTTCCAATAAATTCTAGCGAAACTCAGACAGTTACTGCAACATGCCCACCTGCATTGCCTATACTACCGATTTCTCAAATAATCCAAAAGCAGCCTTTGATCCCATCTCCTGTTCAACGTGTTATCAACAACCCTACTCCGAGTACTAGTTTTAAACCAACTAACAATGAAATTTAGTCGGTTCCTCCAATACACTTGGAGAATATTTCCTGCCAAGACACTCTGCTCTATACCATCCCAATGAGTTCGCCAAACTCACGTAAGAGGCCTGCATCTATACCCCCTAATCTGTCTCCCACCGTTACTCAATTTCCTGAAAAAGATGTTCCTAAACACAGAACAAAGATTAATCACCAAGCTAAATATTATTCGCTAAAATACAAAACATTCAAATTTCTAAAGCAAACACACTGACCCCAGATGTAAAAAAATCCAACTCAGAAGAGACCTCGTCATGTCTATTTCTGATGCAAAATCAGCGATTTCAATAGATTGTACCCAACCAATCATAGCTATTGAACAACCCACCAACCAACTCTCTGATAGCTTGAAAGATCTCTAAGCTTTCTAAATCTGTTGGTGGCACGAAAGGGGACCCAGAGGTTCACCATTTTAACCCAAATTGTCCAAAGTCTCTAGCGTCAGACCTCCGTAACAGAATGGATCCCATATTGGATCCCAATATCTCAACTCCAACTTCTTTACAAAAAAGGAAACTTTTCCGGTGTCACCTTCTTACTCTACCTCCATGGAAACATTCCCATATTCTACACTCATTTCTGAATCTGCTTGCTTGGCAGATGCTGATATCTCTTCTGTTCCTAAACATGAGCATTTTGGTTGCTCTTCCAACGATCAACCAAGTCCACGCAATAACATGGGCCTGGCTGAACTCAACTTACTTCGCATTCATGGTAATTTTCAAGAATTTGTTCAACTTAATAAACATATGTACACCAAAGTGCATATGTTTGCAGGAACTTCTACTATTTCATCTTGACTTCATATAACCATCGGAATATAAATCGCTGCTAACCTCTATAGAAAGAGATAACAATGATAGGGGAGGTGCAGGAATACTCATTCATAAATCTGTCCCCTATTCTCCAGTCCCTCTTCAAACTAGATTTCAAACATCGGCAGCACGAATTCATCTGTCCACCGACCTTACTGTCTGCTCGATCTACTTGGTTCCGAGTAGTGAGTTCACTAACGTCGACTTAGCTGATCTATTTAAACAGCTCCCTACTCCGGTTGTTATACTAGGAGACTTCAACCTTCGTCACTCCTTATGGGGTGACTGTTACCTCGTCTAAGTCTAAGATCCTTGTAGATCTTCTAACACCCTTTTCTCTGAGATGCCTTAACAGAGGACTTCCTACATATGAACGTTTAGATGCACATTCTTCTTCCTGTATTGATATTTCCTTTTGCTCTCATTTTCTTATGGATCATTTTTCTTGGTCTCGCTTTGATTATTCATACGGCAGCGACCATTACCCAATGGACTTAAATGAACTTCACCAAGTCCAATGTTAAAATCAAATTCCAGCTGGCGTTATGACCGAGCGGAGCGGATTCTTTTTCATCAGGCAACAGCTATCCCACCATCTCCCTTCAATAAGCGGTTTCCGACTATTGATGATGCCTTTAACTTCTCAGCAACGAAAGTGGAAGATCATACCTATAACCGTCTTTTTACACTTGCAGAGTATCAAACTGCACTGGCCAAAGTCTTGTGTCCTTGGATCAGACTTAATTTCGAAAATAATGCTCCGTCATATTCACCCCTCTGCATCAGCGTTCTTGCTGGATCTGTATAACAGAATCTGGATCGAATCCTCTTTCCCATTTATTTGGACTACAGCTTTTGTAATCCCTATTCCCAAACCTGGGAAAGATCCGAAGTTGGAGGACAACAAAATTCGCTGACCTGTAATACTTGCAAAGTAATGGATAAAATGGTTTCAGGCCGCCTTCTCACTGTTCTGGAGAGTCGTCAAACTTTTTCAAACATACAGTTTGGTTTTCGCAAATATCGTTCGACCGCGAATCCTTTGTTAAAACTGGATCATGACATCCGGGAAGCCTTCTCAACTGGTGGGATGGTTCTTTGTGCCTTTTTTGACCTTGAAAAAACTTATGACACAACGTGGAAAATTGAGGTTCTCCTTTAACTCCACTCACTCAGTTTCCGAGGACAGCTCCCTCTCTCTTTATTAAATGTCTTCTGTCAGACAGATCCCTCCAAGTTCGGTGCTCTTCTGTTCTATCACGCCACTTTACTCTGGATGAAGGCATTCCGCAGGGCATTGTTCTACGTGTATTACTATTTACTCTCGGATTCAATGATATCGTTACATTTATCCCAGCAACGGTCAAATTTACTCTATGTTGATGACCTGGCGCTATATATTGCAGGTGCCAGGCTACCATTTCTTGAAAGGCAACTTCAAGTAGATATTGATAGTATTTCACAATGAGATAATTCCCATGACTTATATTTCTCACCCACCAAAACCTCAGCAGTACTGCTTGGGAAAAAAGGGAGTCGAAGAACTTTCCATCTTCCTCTCGCGAACCTAACCTTATATGGTTTTTCCATTCCTGTGACTTCAGAACTCAAATTTCTAGGACTCATCTAATGACCATCTACTATATTCCTAACATAGTACACCACTATCTCACGATTCTGAACAATTACACTCCATGAGAAAAAACGACTATGTAATCGCGCGCCAATTGTAACTCATATATTATACTTCATTTTTAACTCACTCGCCTCATAAAATGCTTAGGTTAGGTCGACTATGCTAAGTATAT
Source organism: Trachelipus rathkii (assembly GCA_015478945.1). Taxonomy (NCBI): domain Eukaryota; kingdom Metazoa; phylum Arthropoda; class Malacostraca; order Isopoda; family Trachelipodidae; genus Trachelipus; species Trachelipus rathkii. The sequence continues at coordinate 24,559 of JABUQX010059094.1, read as the reverse complement.
ATATTAATATATAATATTAATATAAATATATATATTATATATTATTAATATATAGTAATATTAATAATATATATTATATAATTATAATATATATATATTATATATATAATTATATATATAATATATATATAATTTATTTATATATATAATATTAATATTATATATATTATTATATATATATATATTATAATTATGAGATATATATATATACTTAATATTATATTATATATTAATTATATATCCTATAAATTAATATAAATATATTATATATATATAAATAATATATATATAATATATATAAATATTATATATATATTATTAATATAGTAATAATAATATTATATATATATATATATATATATATAGTATATATATAATATATATAATATATATATAATATATATATTATTATATATGATATATATATATATATATTGATAATATAATATATAATATATATATGTTATATTAATAATATATAATTATATATATATACATATATATATTATAAGTATATATATATATATATATATATATATATATATAATATATATATATATATATAATATCATATATAATAGTATATATATAAGAATTATTATTATTAATATATAAATATATATATAATATATATATTAGATCATTAATATAAATATATATATGAGTATATATAATATATATAATATATATATATATATTGGTAGTGTGTAGTGTTGTGAGCTATGATGTGAGTGTAGTGTGTAGTGTGTATGTGGATAATAAATATTAGAATGTGTGATATGATAGTGTGTTAGTGATTATAAGTGATGTGTGATGTGTGTGTTAGTAGTGTGTATGGTTGAGTGTAGTATATGTAGTGAGGTGTATGTATTGTAGTGTGGGTGTTATGATATAATATATATGAGAAGTATATGTTGTAGTGTGGGTGTGTGTAGTAGATTGTTAATATGATAAATGTAAAACCAGATAATAACAAAAGCAAATTCAATTTACGTAAAGTTAACTAAATATGATATTATAGTGAGTTTAAAAAAAAAAAAAAAAGTATATAAAAAATAAATAAAGAATAATACGACCACTAATCCTAAGATAAAAATGTAGAAAAACAAGTCATATTATAAAGGAAATAAACTTTTATAATTACTATTATAATTTATATCTTCCAGATTTTATTGTTAGCTTTCGTATTCCTTTAAGTTATGGTCACATTTTTAGAATTATATTAAAATATATTTCATTATATATTTTTCTCTTAATTTATTTAATATAAATTAAATAATAATAATAATAATAAAAATAGATAATAATAATGTAAAATAGAGTATATAATTAAAATATAATAAATTAAATTAAATTAATAATAATTAATAATAATATATAATAATAATAATAATAATAATAATAATAATTAAATAATAGTAATATAATATTTTCTCATAATATTAATATATATATATATATAATTTTAAGAATAAAAATAATAATATGTAATAATATTGTATAATTAATTTAAAAATTTATTTTTATTATTATTTAATATAATAATATATAATAATATTAATTTAATAATAATAAGAATAATTATAATAATAATAATATAATAATAATAATAATAATACTAATAGATAATGAATATAATAATAATAATAATAATGAGGTAAATAATCAAATAAAAATCAAATTAGATTCAAAGATAATAATTAAATATAATTATAAATAATTATAAATTAATATTAATATTACTTGAAATTATTAATAATTAAATAATAATAATAATATATTAAAATTAATAATAATAATTAATAATATAAATGCAATTTAATAAAATTTACTTAATAAAATATTCAGAGATAAGATAGAAAATGGAGAAAACCATCTGGCTTAGGGTATAAGAGTTTTCTCACTAATAAGTGATGTAACTTAGAGGAGGTAACTTACTTTTGTTCTTTTAAACCTTATGAAGGTTAGTCATTATTTTGCATCCTTTGATGTATTTTAAGCTACCTCATATATATATACATAGATAACCCATTATATCAAACACTCACTATATATCGCAAGTCCATCACATAACTCGCACGTCTTAACACATATAATAATAGATGTAAGCTAGAAAAATATAACTTCACATAATAATAATAATAAATATATTATATAATTATAATTAATACTGAATAAATATAATAATAATATAATTAGATATATAAATGATATTAATTAATAAAATTAGATTAATTAGAATAAGAAAAAATTATATAATTTAATAAGTTAATAAATAATAATAAATAATAAATATGATATATATATATAATATTGAGTAAATAATAATGATAAAATGATAATAATAATAATAATAATAATAATTATAATAGATATAATATATTTAATAACATAATAATAATAATAAAATAAAATTAATCTATAATAATAATAATAAATTAATAATGAATAATAATGAAAATAAGGAGAAATATTCAATCAATAATTCATATTACACTTATATAATCAATAATACATAATCATAAAATAAATTTTACTTTTCTTACAATAATAAATAAAGTAAACAAGAAGCATAAGTAATATATTCACATTAAATTAATAACTCGATCTATGCAATTATAAACAATATAGACGTATTATTCCCCTTCTCTATAAACGATACAACTTAAACAATATAGCCCTTAACTGTTAGAGGCGCTAAGTTACCTTTTATTTTGTTGTCACCCGTACAAAACCATCTACCTTTTATCCTAACACGAACATGACTCCTCGCACGTCGGTACTGTGTTGCAGAGTATTAGGCCCAAACTATTTTAAGTTATAATGGAGCAGCAAAACATAGGGAGAAACTGATACTTCTTTATCCTGCTTGACTTAGATCTACAATTGTATTATGTTTTATGAACAAGTTCAAAAATTCTGCCTATGTACTCGACAAATTCGAACATTAATAAAGAATGCTTGCACTCTTTTATGGTCGTCAAGTGTGTTAACGATATGTCTAGCATGTGTGAGCTGATTAATGATATAATAATAATAATAAGAATTAATGATATTAATGAATAATAGAGTATTTGGCACATATTAAATAATACCTCAATAAATAATAATAATAATGACCAAATTTTGAAACATTAATAAAAATTTAATATTAAGCATATAAGTGTAATACATCAATCAATCAATAATTAGCTAAAATCATTCTGAACTCCCTTCTGAAAGTATTTATATTAGAGATATCATAATACACCTTATAGTAATTAACTACCTCAATAAAAATGAAGATAATAACCTCGATATATTAGGTTCTTAATAACTATGCTTTGAATTTTTTTATTAAAAACTTTTATAAAGTGTAATAATTATTAATACTAATTGTCTATTAATGAATTATAATGTGTGTTTACCATTGAAGATTCATATGATTATATCATTATATTAATACACGACTATGGGTGCTTTGATGAGGCGTTAATAACATGGTATTTATTTATTATGCTCTGAAAGTTATCTTCGATGATTGTATGGTAAAATTAATTATTAATTTAGAATATATTTTATAAATATTATTTAATTTTTATATATTTTTATTATTATTATATATATATTATTATTATTTAATTATTATTATATATTATAATTATTTATTGATTATTTATTACTATATTATCATTTATTTCCATTAAATATAATTTAATATTATATTATAGTTATTTATATTTAAAATATGATTATTATATATTATTAATTATATATATATTAATTAAATGATTAAATAATTATTGTTATATTTGCTTATTATTATTAATATAATTATATATTTAAATTATTATTTTTATTATTTTTCCTAAATAATATTACTAATATTATTAATGCTGAAATTATTACTTTTATTTTCTTTTTAAGAAGGAGTTTAGGACTTTATCCTTTTTCAATTTTGATTACATGGAAAACTATTAGTGAAGAGGTAATTTTCTACACCGATATTCTTTTATTTTATTCAAATAGTTGATCTTTACTGGCATCTATCACATTTATTACTAATTATTATTATTAACACATAATAATTATAATAAACTCAATTTATGTCTTATAATATACAAACTTTTTATTTTATATATATATTTATAAATGAAATAAATAATCATCCTCAATGAGTATTTGATTTATATAATATTTATGTGTTTAATCATATTTATTATTTGAATTGTGAAGTAAAATGAAATATAAGTATACAATATATAATGCGAAAATGTATTGTATTAAAAAAGACATTCTATGTAACTATTGCGTTAAACCTTGTATTGAAATTATTTTTTTTAAACGTCACAATTAGAATTGAGAGAGATCAGATGTTAGTTTCCGTTTTATCATATTTTTATAATGAGTGGTTAGAATGTTATTATTTTATATTATTTATTTATTTATTGAATAGTAAAAAAATAAAGTTTAAATTATTAATAAGTAAATTATATAAACCAAATTTTATGCTGCACAACAAATATATAATTAAATGTTATTATCATAATATCAAAAATTTTATTTAATATAATATATTAATATAATATAATATATTAATATAATATATATAGATATATATTTAATTATATTATATATATTAATATATATATATTATATATATATATATATATATATTATATATATATATTAATATAGTGAGTTTATACACAGTGAAATTATGATAATTAGATATATTATTCTATATTTATATATAGTAATCAATAATTAACTATAGTAATGTTTATAGATAGATGAGACGTAATATACCATTCAGTATCTTATTAAAAATCAATATTATAAATTATTACTTCTGGTGTTTATATATTTGTACCATTAAGAAACAGTTGTGCCGGTGGCTATAGTTTGCAGATAGTTTAATTATTACGATTCTTAGTGAAGCTATGATGGTTCGAAATATTGATATAATTGGAGAAAACAATTAAGAAGAAAAGATTATATATATTTCTTATCTATTTAATAACGTTAAGCCGCCAACTTTAAAAATCATAATATTCATTTTATCTAAAAAGGTGCGTAGTTAATACTTGGTAATAAACAAGAAACTTATATTTTTTTATATATATTTTAATCCGCTAACTTAGTCAATCGTCTAAATTATTCTGACGCTCCGCAACCTCCGCTAGTTATATACACGTACACCTATCTTACGGGATATATGAGCCGCTCGGAGCTAGGACTAGCGTATATATATAATAACTATATATAGGTACTATATATACGGTATATATAACTAGCGTGATACTAATAAGATGTATATAAGTGTATAACCACCTCTATGATATATATCATATTAATATTTATAGGTCTCATACTATGCTTTTGACCTGGCAGTATTTTTGTATTAGGTCTTTTTATTATATATGTTTATTTTTTTACTTATATTATATAATACTTATTAGTAATATCTTGTAGATAACAAACATCATGTGGAAAAGTTATTATAATACTAAGCACACATCAATTAGAGATACATTGGCGAGAGACTATCAATAATAAAAGATACCTGAGTCATTATCTTAGCAGTGAATGCAGTACTTTATATCAAGCATCTTAATCGTATTTATCAGCTATTCAATAATAACCAGACAGTACAAAATCATCGATAAAATAATAGAATTTCATTACTTGTTTTAAATACCACTAAAGATAATATAAAGAAAACTATACCATACGTATTTTTTATAGTTATTTGTTTAAATATTCTGTCAGAGGGAATATATTTGATATTCAATGCTAATCGTAACATTATAAAACACACATATAAATAACACAATTATTTAAATAAATCAAATTAAATTAGTATGTTGTATATATATATATATATATTAATATATTATTCATTATCAAACGTACTATATACCTCTATGTTAGATTATATACTGACTGATATCTTATTATAAATAAATAAGATATATATTTAATATATATATATATATAATATATATATATATATAATATATATATATATATAATAATAATATATATATATATATATTATATATGATTAATATATAATATATAATATTATATATATATATTAATATATATATATATATATATATTAATATATATTATATATTATATATATATATAATAGACAATCCATTACGGCACCGCTTCATGACGCTACCAGCGCATGTCCATTAAGTAGGTCTGCCCTGAGTGCATAAAGGACAATCATTCGCTATTGCCACTGATACTCCAATCTAATGGATATTTTAGATTTATCTCTTCCTTAATTTAAAATGTTAAAACATAGTATGAAATACATATTTAATTTTCACGATAAATCATTTAAGTATTTTGAACCTAACTTAGATTATTATAAAAAATGAGCCGAAAGTCTCAACTGAGCGTTTATTATATTCTCTACGTCTCTAGCCGCTTATTGCGATATCATAAGTATATCATTAGTAATGTTGTGCAAATATATATAGGGTTTATCGAAATGAACAGAGATGTACCCGACTAAGGATATATGAAGAAATAGATATGTTATAGAATAGCGCTTCAGAGTCAAGAGATTAAAAATTTTAATATATTATTGTTAAAGCTAAGATATAATTGAGTCATTATTATTTAAGTTTTAAAGTTATTAAGTTATTGGAGTAATAGTCCGAAAGAGTTTTGATCATTTCAAAATATTATACACCTCATAAAGATAAAGATAGAAATGAGAACAATTTTATCCCAACGACTATGTGCTGAAAATAATATCGCTCTTATAACATTTGATTAATACGTAAGATACACTCTATGCGAATTAAATATATCCGAGATATATAAATATTATTATATTTTTCAATAAAAATATTAGTTATTGGAGAAGATATATTATATGGTAATAATAATTAATTATTCATAGAAACAGTATATTATTATATATGTTTAAAGGGTACAGTACTTATAATTATTTTTTTATTATTTAATTAAAACAGCATTGTTTTAAAATTATTTTTAATTAATATAAGTTCTTCCATAATTTTTTTTTAAATGTCGTTAATAAATTATCCCTAAATACAATTTCCGTCCCCCTATAGTCTAATCATATAATGATTTCGAGTAATAAATTTCTTTTCCTTAGTCTATATGATTTTGAATCTTTCTTCAGTTTCAAATAAAAAATATATATATATATTATTAGCTTATAAAATATTTCAGATATCGTTTATATATATAGATCATATGTCAGTTTGGATATATATAATTTCATTGTTTAGTATCAAAAGCTGATGTATTACATATAAGAAACATATTATCATTTATAAAATTTTATACAAATAGAAAAACAAAACAGTACATAAAACTGTGACGTAAGAGCAGTTTATAATTATAGTCAATAGGACATAGACGATCCACATAACTGTATACTTAATATATCCAAATAATATATATACGTATTGTCATTATATATTTATCTATAGGCATCCTATACTATAACTCCTCTAATCAGTAATAAAAATTAATAGGGCTATATAAGTTTTAGTATTGGACAGTTTAGTAGCACTTAATATTTATTTACTGAACTATTTATTAAAGGAATGTTCTCCTAATAATAATGAGTGAGTGAATATATATATATAAAATTAACATATATATATAAATATAGTATATATATATATACTATATAATAAGGTGTAATTCTTTTTTAAGGGTCTCGAGCCGTAATATGGGACGTAAATAGATATATATAATGAGATATATGAGGACGTTTTCAATATTAACTCCGAGGTAAATGGCCTAGGTAAGGTGAATAACCCCGCGACACCCAAAGATCAAAGAGCGGGGGTATATTAGTATTCCGGAGGACCATCCCCGGAGGGGGATTAGATCCCCCCGTAGTCCACCTAGAGCCGAGAGACCCCGACTCCTGACTCGGGGCGGAACTACCGTAAAAATGTGGTCAATACCCCAAAATATTATACAAACTAATCTGTTACCAATACCCTATGCAAAAATGTGGTCAATTTAGTTTAGACATACCAAAGCACGAAGAAATGTTTAAATCTCAAAAAACATTGGACATTTGATTATATATATATATATATTATTATATATATATATATAAATTAAATATAAATATATATATAATATATATATAATATATATATAATATATATATATATAATATATATTATATAGTATATATATATATTAATATATATATATTAATATGTATGTATATTTATTAATATAATATATTAATATTAATATATTATATATAATAATAGATAATAGTATAGATACCAAATAATACTGAGATACTATATATTATATAATTATATATATATATATATATATTATATATATTATAAATATATATATAATATATAATATATAATATATTAATATACATTATAATAATATATAATAAGATTTATATATTTAATATATAGATATATTATTATATTATATTAATTAATATAATATTATATATATATATATATATTAATTAATTATATATATAATATAGATATAATAATATTATTATATAATATATATTATTTTATATATATATATAATAAATATATTATTATATAATATATAATATATATATAAATATATGATATATTAATATTTATAATACATATTAATATATATATATATATATATATATATAGTAATATATATAATTATATATATATAAGTATATATAATATTATATATATATATATAATAATATTATATATAATATATATATATATATATAATAATAATTCAAAGCAATATATCGATATAGCGATATATATCAGTAATTAATATCGATATATTCAAATTCAAGAAATATTTTAAGTGCCAAGGGTTAACTATCCTATATATATATATAATAATAGAGTGAATAATTTAATAATCATTATATTGAGAGTTTTTGTCGATACTGTAACTGTTAAAATTATGTTAGTCAGATTTTCGTTAATATATATATATATATTAAATAACTTTTACGTGTATCTAGTAAAGAATCTGAGTGAAATACACACACCCCAATTAAATTTTATAATAATAGCGTAAATATTACATTAAATATACAGTGTATATATACTAATATATATATATAATAATATTATATAATAATTATATAATAATATATTACTATATAATATATATTAATATATTATATTATATATATATATGAATATATATATCTATGCAGTTATTATATTATATATATAATTTACTAACTTCATAATCTTGAGAGTTAAATAAATTAAATTTTTTTATATAAATCATTTCTGTATAAGTAGATATATATAAATTTGAAATATGTAACTTGTTTTTGTTTTTAATATCGATCTAACTTTCAAGTTAATTAAAAATGGGCAAATATTATAATAAAAAGCTTGACTAGGAACTCTCTTAGACAAATTTGACAGGTATCTTAGAGATTTATTGTAAGTAATATACTTTTTCTATTATATAATTTCATTTAAATGCGATATTTCTTAGGAATAGGATTATATATCTACTATTATATTGTATACATATACCGTAGTATATAACGTATTACCTAATGTTT
>JABUQX010059094.1:0-2500 GCA_015478945.1 Trachelipus rathkii | reverse complement strand
GAGAGAGAGAGAGACAGAGAGAGAGAGAGAGAGAGAGAGAGAGAGAGAGAGAGAGAGAGATTACGAAGGAAAAAAGTATTGCAATATAAATTAATAAAAACATATTTAGATTGATGTTTTTTCGGAATTTACCAAAATTTGAAAACCTTTTAAATTTGACCTTCAATGGAAAATTAATAATAATAATAATAATAATAATAATAATAAATAATAATAATCAATAATAATAATAATAATAATAATAATAATAATAATAATAATTAATAATAATCAATAATAATAATATAATAATAATAATAATAATAATAATAATAATAATAATTAATAATAATAATAATTATTAATTAAGGAAAAGCAAAAAAAAAAACAACAAAAAAAATATGGAATTATAAAAGTATTACGCAATTAAGATATCAAATACGATATGCCATTAAAAAATATTGTTAAAATAGAAAAATTATATGAATAAGTAGAGCGACAGAATCGCATGGGAAGACGTTAGGGTTTGATTCTTCGTCCGGATCCTATGTAGTAATTACCTAGAGCAATTCCCCACCCTATAATAGGGCAATGATCGTGGGATAAGAACTTTTACTTAAAAAACAAAACAAAACAAAGGATGCTGGGTATCAGAGAGATCCTATAGAAAATGGGAGAAAAGTTCTTCTAAAAACAAAAGAACATCTAAAATCTTTGGAGCTGGATGTGTTTGTTTGTCATAAAGTTATTAAGGAGGAAAAAAAATAATAATAATAATAAAACAATAAAAAATCAAATTATGTCTTCCAGTACTTCAAAGTAACCTTTATGATGTTTCAACTACACAGTAACTTCTACCAAAGGACTCAATTTCTTGTAACCTTTTCATAAACGTCATAAATCCCTCAAAAACGTCATTAGGCGACATTAATATATGATAAGCTTCATTAGACCTACAAAGTACTCAGTTACTTCATAATGTACTTCATCACAAGCATGCTTGATATATATATATATATATATATATATATATATATATATAAGCTTTAAATATATATATATAATATATATATATATATATATATAATATATATATATATATATATATATAAATATAATATACATATTATATATATATTATATATATATATATATATATATATATAATATATATATATATAGGTGGACACGCTAAATGTCTATGTTTATTTGTGTTTTTATTATATATATATATATATATTATATACTATATATATATATATATATATATATATATATATATATATATATATATATATATTTACTATAAGCTTTCGACCCTGATTCTATGGGTTTTTTCCCTTTTATAATCTCTCTCTCTCTCTCTCTCTCTCTCTCTTCTCTCTCTCTCTTCTCTCTCTCTCTCTCTCTCTCTCTCTCTCTCTCCTCTCTCTCTCTCTCTCTCTCTCTCTCTGACTGATCATGTCAAACAATGAAACAATTTTATTTACATAAAAAAGAAGATAAGTTTCTAAATCGCCAACTATTGACGTGCAATTGTCGCATCCGGTCAGTATTAGGTGATTGCCATTATTATTATTATTATTATTATTATTATTATTATTATTATTATTCATTCCTAAAATTCTATAGTTTTGAGATTATTATTATTATTATTATTATTATTATTATTATTATTATTATTATTATTATTATTATTATTATTATTATTATTATTATTATTATTATTATTATTATTATTATTATTATTATTATTAGTAGTAGTAGTAGTAGTAGTAGTAGTTAGTAGTAGTAATAGTTATAGTAGTATAGTAGTATGTAGTAGTAATAGGGTAGTAGTAGTAATGGTAGTAGTAGTAGTAGTAGTAATGGTAGTAGTAGTAGTAGTAGTAGTAGTAGTAGTAGTAGTAGTAGTAGTAGTAGTTAGTAGTAGTAGTAGTAGTAGTATAGAAATACAATAAAAAAATTAGTCGTGAAGAGGGATAAATTTTAAGGATTGTTTTGTGGTTCGCAAGAGTGAAGACTGAAGATCGTGAAGAGATAAATGAGGAAGTGGAAGATCTTCCCAAGGAGGAGGAGGAGGAGGAGATAGGAGGAGGAGGAGGAGGAGGAGGAGGAGGAGGTAGTAAGTAACAAAGAAAATAAAATCTGGGTTACCAGATGCGAATCAGAGGGCTTGGCTGATCCTGAACAGAAAAAACCTGAGAAATAATAATTAATAATAATAAAATATAATGAATAATAATAATAATAATAATAAAAAAAAATTATAATAAATTAGAATAATAGTAATGATAATAATAATAATAATAAAAATAATAATTAATAAAATAATAATAATAATAATAATAATAAAATAATATAATAATAATAATAATAATATAATAATAATAATAATAATAATAATAATAATAATAATAATAATAAATACTAGGAAGTTAGGCAACCGCATTAAAGGCTTAGACAATAGAGGTTCTATGTAAAAAGAGCAAAAAAAGTTAATAAAATCAATATCTCCTTT
>JABUQX010059093.1:0-16935 GCA_015478945.1 Trachelipus rathkii | reverse complement strand
TACTACAAGAAAGGCGTAAAAGCTCATCGGCAACGCGTCATATGGCCAAGCCACAAGACAGACGTCCCCAACCCCCCGACCTCACAGCACGCCACCCAAGGAGTCACAAACAAAAACGCGTATAAAACTTTACAAAACATATATATAAGAAAAAGACCCTTAAAGTAAAGACAAGAAGAAAAAGGGAAGAAAGAACTGCTAAGCAACATTAACTAAGAAATACCCTACCCTAGGGGCAATAAGTTAGCACTTGAGATCCCATTGTAACACACCAACAACCAGGAGCAACGCGTATATGAACTCACCAAACACCACGGCCTATTTTGGCACCCCTCGAACAAAGAAGATAGCACACACGTCGGATCGCCCAAAACCAAAACAAAAACCAAACAAAAACCAAAAAACGACTGCATTGGTGAAGAACAAAGGTTGGTTTAGAAGTGGTAGAACGAGAAATCTTGCAAAATACTTTAAAACTTTGAAAAAATGACATTTCGTAGAAAACAGGGGGAGCCCAACGAAGCACACTCAAAAATGGTATTTTAGCCCCTTTTCATCGCCGCGCCAAATTTTGCAACAGGAGCTCATGATAGAGTCTCAAACTTCGGGAAAGCGGCGTTATGAGCAAAAAAAGTACAAATATAGTATAGAAACAAAATATATGGCATCCCGACTCAAGTAACAAAGTGCCTCCAGCCGGATTATGAATTGGACAAATAAAACACCACCGCTAAGCCCTCTCATCTCATTACTCATTTTGGCACCCGAAAGAAATCAGCCGCCCGATGCCAGGGAAGCGATCTTTCAAAGGCTCGCCAAAAAACGAAACACACCAAAAAACAGATGCTGCTTAAAAGACACAAAAGCTTCCACAAAATTATTAACCCAAAAAAAAAACAAAACAAAAAAAAAAACACAACAACCAACCAATAAAAAAAAAAAAAAAACAACCACCACAACACAACACAAAACACCAACCTTCGTCCAACTCAACCCTCGAATCAAGAATAAATCCGGAATAGTCAAAAATGCGATGACCTTCGGTTTAGGAAAAAAAAACTTAAACAAATACAAGTGTCTTAGGGGAATGTTTGGCCATTCTGTTATGGTTAGCAATTACTCAAATTGCGTTATATATTTATTGTTGTAGATTATGGATAGACACAAGTTTTAATATGAAAAAAAAGGAATGCCAGAACCAGGATCGGCGAAAACCCCCCCAAAACCACACCCAACAAAACACCACAACCCCCCAAAACAAAAAAACAAAAAAAAAAAAAAAAACAACAGAAAAACAAAGAAGAAGAAGAAGCATTCAGAAAAAAACACCCCGGTCGAGGACACACACAAACATAGCAACCCAAACGAAAACCCACTCGGAACGAGCCACCGCATGCGCACAGAGACACCCAATCCCCACAGACATTACACACGATACATAGAAAAACACTTGGTCCTAGACAGACACGAGAAATGGAAACAATACAATGCAGTCGAAACACACCAGATGAACGGTGCCAAACGAATACCCTACATAGCCAGATAAAATTGAATATGCCACGACAAAGAATGATTAAACAAAAAAGGTTTCCATGATTGTAGGCAGAATTACTAGAAGAAGAGTTTGAGAAAAGAAAATTAAAGTAAGATAAAGATATTCGAGGGTTAGTGTAAAAAAAAAAACAAGGGTAGCTGTAAAAAGGAAAGGGGGCTTGAAAAAAAAGTTAAAACGTGGAATAAGAGATAAGGATATTTTGGATTGATGAAAGTGGAGGACAACTCCTCCAGCTCCGTATGAAGATAAAAAAATATGCTTAGATGCAAACAGGAGCAGCAAAAAAAACCAAAAAAACAAACAACAATAGAACGTGGAACACAACAAATCAATCAAATACATTTCCAGACACAACACTATCTATGAATTGAAGACGAAATGAAGAAGGAGCACAACACAGCCACCCAGGCAACCAAAAAATACCGAAAAAACCATCGCACAGGAGAACTTGTAAGTAGGACAAGATACTAAAAAAAAAAAACCACCCAAACACCAAAAACACCCACAAAAAAACACAACAAAACATAGCCATCGTGAATGGCACAGAGACGAAGAGTCCCTCACCCAAAAAAGAAAAAGAAAGCAAAAAACCCCACAAAAGAGACAAGGTGAGACGCATGAGGTTGCCAAATTATAAAGATCAAAGTGAACGCTGAATGCCAAAGAGGGAAGAACTAAAGGTCTATGACGAGGTACGCATAGAGGTAACATTAAAGGTTGCAAGCGGATAATGTTGTTACCTGTGATATTATAGTATAGAGTAGATGAAAGAGAACAGATTCAAGAACATTGGAAATAAGAAAGGTAATAGAATTCTTAAAGTTACAATGTGTCAAATCAAGAATGACAGAAAATAACTTCAGGGCCCGCTCGTAGATAAGGAAACCACTCGCTCGCGCGCCGAAGACAAATTCCGACCCCATTTAAAAGCACGAAACGAAGGAAGATGAAGATAATTATGAGAAAAAAAGAAGAAAGAAGATGTCAGCGCTCGATCGAACGAACAAGGGAAAAAAACAACACCAACACCCAAAAGGCGTCCTAAATAGAAAAAGAAGAGAATAAAATGAAAAGGATGTTCTGAAGATGAGATAATTGGTCCATGTACGACAAAGGAAAAAAATGAAATAGTCAAAATAATGAAAAGTCAGAGTTCATAGATTTAGGATATAAGCAGACATGAATAATAGTTGGAGAAGTGCATTGTAGTTACGAGGAAACACCAAACCGAGCTGGACCAAGAAGACCCCCGAACAGACCGAACGATGCCCGACAGTTGAGTCGAGTGAAAGAAACAACGAAAACAATGTAAAACCCTAAAAGAGAGCCGACTATCAGCAAATTGTAGAAAGTTTAGCGCTCAGAAGGCGAAGAAGTAAAACCGGGTGACACATAGATGAGAGAGAATGGCGGACGGCGGTATAAGTAAAAATGGGAAAAGAGAAAAGGAAAAAGAGGCATGGTTGTGGCCAAACCTGGGCCAGGGGATGAGGTAGTTTTTCTTCAAATGAAACCACAAAACAAATCAACACATTGTGACCAAAAAAAAAACAGATTATAAACCCAACAAACAAAACCATACGTACGGACGGAAGTCCAACGTAACCAGACACCACCACCCACAAACACACCCACACACACACAACCCCAAAACCACAAAAACAAACAAAACAAAAAAAAAAAAAAACAAAAACCCAACACAACAACAACAAAAACCCACACACCACACATACGACACACACGACACCTCCTCTCACCCCAAGCAACCACACCCAAAGGTAACACCACCCAAATACACCACCAAAAAAAAAAAACCGAACCCAACAACCCACCCAAAGTTTGACCACAAAATGCATGCCTCAAGAATAGGGTGGATTCTTCATGTCCTCGTGATGCCAGCCGAGCGCTAAAAAAAAACAAACAAAAAAAACCTCAAACACAACATAATTAAAATGGATACCAGAACCGGGAAAGAGACCAGGTTCAAACGAAGAAACAGAGAGACTATTATTCTTTATCGAACATACATGGTATGTTTTACAACAACTGGCCACCAAAATTTCACCAAAGATTTCTTTTACCCATCAGTTTGGAGTTCAAATAAAACCAAAAACCTAACATGCCTATTTCTTTTCCGTAATTGCTTGATACATTGGACAGCAACCCCAGGTACCACAAAGATTGATATAAACAGAAATAAGAGAGGTGAGGAAAGAAAGAAAAAGAAAGAAAACATAGTAAAATAAAAAAATAAACAACAAAAAAAAAAAAAATCAAAAAAAAAAATAATAACTAAATAAACCACAACAATAACTATCGCTATAATCATAAACCCAAAATAACTCACTAAATTACCACTATAAATACACTATATACACCCCAACCAACAACCGAACCAACCAACTACACCCCATAATCAAAAAACACCTAATAAACAATAATAACCCTCATAAAAACAATACAAACACTGAAAATATAAAAAAAAATCAATATACAAAAAAAAAAAAAAATAAATCTAACAATAAAACATAAAAATAAATTCAATTTTCTGTAACGATGAAAATCTTTTTACCAATACAAATCTCAAAAAATATTGAATACAATATACAACACTACAAAACTACTCAATAAAATAAAACACCACATAACCAGTAAAATATGCCACCTAAAATAAGAAGAATCATAAGAAATAAATAAAATAAATAAATACACTAACACAATATACTAATCAATAAAACAAAAAACACTCACTAAATAAACAAAAAAATAATAAAAAAATAAATAAATATATACAATATACAAATCACATAAATAAACCCTCCCACATCCACACAAATACAACTCATCTCACCTAACATAATAACATACCATAACCCCATAACACATAATCCTCAGTCCAAACAAACATAAACAACATAAACATAAAAAACTAAAATAAAAATTTTCCTACAAATAAATAAATTGATCGAAAAAGGCTTTAGCTTTCCCTATAACAACAATTTTTCAGTCACTAATATTAAAAAAAAAAATGATATATCAATCATATATTAACTATTTAAAAACCCGACATCTTTTGTCAGTACAAAATCTCCACAGGACAATACAATAATTAAAAAATTGGAAATTTGAAATTAGCTCCGTTGAGAATTCGCAAGGCACCCTATACTATGTGAGCTAGATCTTAGAGATCCGGTGCTAACCCAACACAACTTTTATTATACATTCAATGTCATATGCTTGCAATTTTGTACATTCTGAAGAGAAATTCCTCACTCAAATAATAAGATTACTTTAATTTATGTAATTTCCCAGACTCAAGCCGCCATAGAACCAACGTGCGTTTAAAATCATTCTTGTAGAGTTTCCTGCAATGTATCAATCATAAACAAAGACAGGAAACCAACAGGTAGATTAATGCACCATATCATTCATAAAAGTACCTGAAACATCACCCCGCTTCCGAATACCACGGAAGTCTCCTCAGACAACAAGCACCGGGCCAACCCACACGCTCAAACTTAACACCACGAAGCCTTCTATTAATTTTGGCGCACAACAGAGCAACCTACCTCGAAAACACGCACATACGACCCTCACACCCAACAAAGAACCCCACAAAATATATACACGATCAAAAAAATTAAAATAAAAGACAAAAAAAAAAATTTTTCCCACCAATTTTAGTGAAAAAAAAACTTAGGCAACAATAAAAACAAGCGCACGCAGATGGAACTAAAGGTTTCATTTACATACATAACAGCTAACTCGGAAATTTAGCTCTACATCCATCTTACTCACATAGTACCTAAGCCCCAACCAACAATAGAGATAACTTCATCTTGCCACCAACAACAAAATACGATATATGAATGTGATCAAATGGCAAAACAAACACACACTAGCTTCCAAATGAGAATTAAAAATAAAAACAAAAACCATGCACACAAACAGACAGACAGACGCAGACAAAAAATATAATAAAGCGAAACAAACGAAAACAACAGTGTTACCAGAATTATAATTTTCTGACATAACCTTAAATTTTCATTAATCAATACACACCCTCAATATCAACCATTCCGCCAAAGTTACACGCCCCTGCAAACCCAAAAAAAATAAAACAACCAAATGTAACAGACATCCAGTGTTTATGGTAAACTCGACCACAACAAGCTCAACAAGCACACCAACCACAACAACCACAAGCTTAAACCCAACCATAACTTTCAATATCAGGTATTCTCAAAGTCCTTTTCCTCATCCTCCAGGTATCCTCTATCCTAGGTCTTTCCACTTCTCACATACCCCACCCAACCCAATATAGAATAACAACAAAACACTTCCTCTGAACCCCACCCCCAAAAAAATAATATTGTCACACCACGCCTATAACCCAAAATCTCGCCAGCTCCAAATTTGCAAGAACCGTCATATACAATACAGCCAATCCTAATCCAGCATCTCTCACACCATGTAAATAGTTAATAACCTCCTCGACAATATAACATCATCAATAGGAACTCGAGCTGATAACACTACAACACGTATCCATCACATCATGTAAAAAAAACAACTCAAACAACAACATCACCTCTTGTAACATGACCTTCAACCGTTACCTCTCTAAAAAAAAAAAAAAAACAAAGCAAAACAGAAAGCCACAAAAATCATTACCACTCCAAGTAAAAATTGTCTCCACAACTCTCAATAACAACCCCCCACCCACCCAACAACCAACAACCAAAAAACACAAAACCCAAACAACACCCACACAAACTCACTCTCAACACCCACCAACAAAAAAACCACACACCCCACAAAACAACAAAACACAAAAAAACAACCAAAAAAAAAAAACCACCCCCCACAAAAAAAAAACCCCCCCACACAATACCCCACACATCAATCTTTCAAAGACCTCAACCAACGAGAACTCAATCAAACCCCCAAAAAAACCCCCAAAAACGAACCATGACACTATTTTAAAACGTAAACAAAAAAAAAACAACAACAAAAAGAACAACAGCTCTACATATCTAAATCCAAAAGAAACCATTATATGCCTAAAAAAACACTTATAACCCCAACAGCTTCATCGTTATCCTCCTCAGTAAATTCTCATCATTTTATAGACCAAACCCAACATTACTACACGATATTATAGACTATTGCAACAAAATGATCCATTCTCCCAAGAGCTTATGCCACAAATACTTCCCAAGAGCAATCGTCCAGAACCACTTAACAAAACTATTTCTGAACCAAAACCCCCAAGCATATATCGTTACCGTTAATAAGCAAAATAAAAGTGAAAATATTCAGTTGAAAAAAAACAAAAAAAAAAACACAAAACCAAAATCACAATCACACTATAAGACAAAAAACTACAACTCATAATAAGCATTATATATACAACTCTATCTATTTGAGAAATGACAGAACAAACATTTTATCAAAATATAAAAAAATATATTATAATATATCAATATACACTTCGCAAAAACAAAAAAAAACACCAAAAAAAAAAAAAAAAAAAAAACCCACCACAACAGTACACAACCAAAAACCCCACACCCAATGAACATTACACATGAGGAAACCAACCCAAAACCCCCGTCCCCCCAAACGCCAAACCCCACGGCATTCACCATTATATAAAAAAAAGATACCTACAAACATCATATCCAATCAAATGCAACCTAGTTCCACCCAAATATTTCAAACAAATAGTATATAGAATAATAAACCAATCAAAATTATCGTAGCCTCCAAAATATACAAATAAAATAATTCAAACCAAAACCCTTATACAACAACAGTAAAATGAAGGGAACAACCGCGTAACACCAAACACATACAGCACTGCTCCGTCCAATAAGGCACAATATAGCAAATAGCAAACCCAAAAAACAAATAACTAATGAATTAGCAGTTAAAAACGTAAAGATTAAGCATCCCCCTTCTCCTCTCCTTACATTTCAGCCGACAAACACCCTACTGTCAACCTCATCGGATCCCCCAACCACACCCACGGCTACCAGACTGCTCCCCCAAAAACAAATGCTAAAATAATAAAAAAACAAACAAAAAATTGAATAAAAAAAATATAACAAACACTCTAAAAAATACTATAATAACGCAACAAAGGATTAAAACCAGCTAAAGAAAGAAATTATCCCAAATCACGAATAGAACGACACAGCAAAAAAAAAAAAAAATAAAATCACCCAAATCTGTGAAAAAAGGACCAAATTTAAATATATTTCTAAGATCAATAACGTTTCATAACTTTCAACGGTAAATAAACAAAACTAGACAATCGATTAAATTTAAAACTAAGATGATTTAAAATGTACCGACTCGATATATAAAAACAAATGATAAAATATACCAAGTCAATAAAGGCTAAAAAAACTTCCTATGCAAACTCAACGTCCTTATAATTGACAACCAAACAAAAACCAAAAAAAGGAAAATATTTATATGTGACCAACCACATTTAGGAAAATTTAATACTGTCAAGTGTTTCTATCTACAGACCATACTCAAACTATTAAGAAAATTAAAAAAAATGCATAATAAGAACAAATGAAATTACTAAACAAATAAATAACTCCAACAACAAAAGGCACACATTTAACCTTCCAACAAGAGCTGTTGAATTTGTATACACTATAAATCCCGATACTCCAGCTAAAAGGCCTCCAATAATCAACAGGAAAAAAATTTATATCCAAAATTAAAACATAAAAAACAACTATATCAAACATTTAATAGACATACAAAGTAGAAATGGCAAAACAAAGTCAATAAGGTGGTAAAAAGTGCAAAACAAAAAAAACTATAACTACCATCCCTCACAAAAAATTGTGGCAATTTGTATTCGATTGGCCAACTTATCCAATTTTTATCAACCCATTACACTAACCAAACATAACTCTTACCCTTTTCCCAAGTTACGGGCCACAACCCAACTAACAACAAAACAAAAAAAAAAAAAAACTGAAAAAAAAAAATCAACCATAATAATAAAAATCAAGTGAAGTTTCGAACCCGTACCCTCGCTTCTGAAAATTTTCCTCTGGAAAGGCATAAAAAAAGATCTCTAAATATAAAAAACATCCATCACACCAATCCGCCAACACTAGAATACTACTCTGTCATAGCCCATAAACATTTAAATTCACCTAACCAAAACAATAAGCAGACAAAGATACGAAAGCAAAAAAAGCAAAATATATAAAAGAAGTCGATTTACTGTTTAATCAAACTTTAAATTGTACTAAAAATATTTTTCACATATATATAAAAAAAAAGATTTAAACAAAAAATGTAATCAAAAATAAATTCTTACTTTCCTTCATTCTTAATCCAAATACTTATCAAAACTGAAATTAAAAAGTGGACAAATCCTCATAAGAGTAAAGATAACAGGATACCAAAAGAATTAAAATACAATTAACTTTACTAAAATTTATTTAACTTTAACATTTTATAGAAAAACAGTAGGAGAAAATGACACCTTATAATACAAACAAATACACCAATTATCTCAAAAATAAACGTAATTCCCCACTTATTTAAACAAATGGACACAATATAAGCCATTAAAATAATTTTAGTCCTCATACGCATCGACCTCTTATTACTCTGGACACAAAACAAATTTTCAAAAAAATCGGACTTTTTTCACGATAAAAAGTAACCCACCTTCAAAAAAAAAAAAAACAAAAAAAAACACAACCAACACAAAACGAACCCCCAATACAATAAAACCCACCCACAGCCACCACAACCCTCTCCTACTAAAACCAGACACAAGAACACATAATGAATAGGCATTCTCAGAATTCTCACTGCTGAAGAAAAAAAAAAAATATTTATAAAATACCATGAACCTCCACGCTTTGCGACGTATAATAGCTGCAATAACTATTTAAGTAAATAAATATTTTTATTTAAATGAAAAATATTCTTTTTAAATATAAAACAAATACAAAATTAATTAACATTGATAAAAAACAAATATCCCAAAATCCAAATCACACACAACAAACCATAAAAAACCTCCACAAACTAACTCTGTCTAAAAAAACCCTCTTAAAAGAATAGGAAACCAAAAAGTTGAAAACAACCCAAAAAGGAACAAGCTCTCGCCAGATAATAGAACAACTTGACTAAAACCAAATTAAAAAACAAAACAAAAAACGAACCAACACAAACCATGCCCGCCAATAGCCAAAAACATGAATAATACCATAAAAATACGGCTCTATCAACTACCTACATCAATTTTAAAAATATTTCAACGAAAAAATACACTTTTTTAATTATAAACAGGCATTTCAACACTAAATATCACAAAACTCAGTAATCAACGTATCATCAAAAAAAAACCCAAGAATAAAAACATATAATCAAAATTTGATGTATAAAACAGAATTTAACTTTAAATGTCAATATATCTCTAATAAATAGACCACACAACTATTCAAAAATAACATTGAAAACAACAAACGAAAATAAAACTCAAAACAAAACACCTAGCCTTACAAACCACATGTACATCTTGACGAAAAGCTATCCAAGCGGCCGCACCGCGAAATCATCGCAGCCCACCACGCACTCCTTACACTCTCCATTAAAAACAAAAATAGATAAAGCAAAAAAAACGCAAACCCGTTTGAATACAAATAAAAGTTAAAGTCTCTCCAAGAACAAAATAAACAATAATAACATCAACTTTAGCTATATAATTAAACACACATATACTAACAAACTATCTCATATAAGACATTAATCAACAGGTATAACATAATAACGTACAATACCGAATAATAAATACGTATAATACAATATCAAAATAATAATTTATATAAATAATAATAGAAAATAAAATAATAATATAAAATATTAATATATATAATATAATAAATATAGTAAAAACATAAATATATTCCATCAAAAATAATTATATGAAATATAAAATAAAAAATACGAAACAACTAAACCCCCCCTCATATATATTCACTCAATTAAATAAATAAAACACATTAAAACTCACATATAAAAACATATATACATATAAAACCATCACTACTAGCTATAATAGTATTTAAAATCACCACTATAAACCCATATAAACATAACCTTATCAAATAAATAAAATAATCTAAAACACAACCTAAACATAATCAATGTTCGATTCCTAGAGATAATTTAGGGCGTATTTTAGGTGTGAACTAAAAAAAAATAAAAAATCGTAATAACAAATAAATAATAATAAATTAATAATGTAAAAACAAATTTAAATCATACTAAAAAAAATAAACATACAAGCTCAAATAATACATAATAAAACAAAATTAAAAATCATAAAATATAAAATAATTCCTATAATATCATATAATATATATACCATAATATATATAATAGTTAACACAATCAACTGTCTGTTTTACAATTGGAAATATCCTTTCCAATAATTCCAAAAAAAAAAAAATCTGTAATAATTTCCACCGCATGAGGCATACCCATTGAAACGTAAATACAACTCCAAATTAATATTTTTGACCATCGTAGATCCCCAGTCTAAATATACTCAAAAAAATTAAAAACCCCAAAAACTAGAAAACAAAAAAAAACAAAAAAAACAAATAGAAAAAAATAAGAAAAGCAAAGATACATAAACACGCTCAACAAAAAAGAAACAGAAAAAAATCCGAAACATTAAAATAAAAATGACCACCAAACAAAGTAAAAAATAATACACCTCCTATCCATCTGATAATAACAATTCCACAAACGACCATAAAACAAAAAATAAAAATTACTCAAATAATAATATAACTACAAACAACTATATAACCACTTCAATATTAACGCTCAGAAAACCAAAAAAAACCAACCAAAAAAATTTACGACTAATGGATTAGAGGCTTGAATCGCGCTCAAAAGCATCCAAGATCAAAACTCACCACAATCGTGTAGATATGATCGGTATTTTGAAAGCTGAAGGAAACGTGCTAGAGCTCATTTAGAAAAAAAGTATATCGCAAAAAATTTTGCAAGATATACAAGACATATCACGAAATGTTAAAAAATGAAAAATTACTAAAATACTAACTAATTTAAATTAATAATTATTAAAATTAAAAGAAAATTATATTAGTTTTTTAAAGAATTACTAGCGTGAGCAGGAACGGGAGTCATTGGGAGGATGATGATGATAAGCAAAAATGAATATAATATAATAATTAACATAATATATAACATATCGAATATATAATAATAATACATATAACCATATATACTTTGATAATAAATAATATATACATATACTATAATAAATACATACTACATACTAATATATATACTATATATAAACTAAACATAATAATAAATATAACACCTATAAAATATAAAAATTTTACTATACATTTTTGCCTAAATAATACTAAAATAACAATATGTACATTTAAATACTCATAATAAAAGATATAAAGAATACATTAAATATAATATAAAACAAACATAAATAATACCCAAAACAACCTATAAAATTTAATCAAATAGTAGAAAAATATAACTATAATAATAAAACAATAAACAATATAAACTTCAAAAAAAAAATTTTTATCTGCCATAATTTTATAATTATATATATAAAAACAATTAAAAACAAAAACCAAAACCCAAAACAAAAAAAAAGGATAAATAAAATAAAAAAACCACAATAAATAATACATACCAACATAAAAACCATAAATTATTCAAACAAAACAATATAATAACCAACCCAAAACATAAAAATTACAAATAAATAACAAAAAAAACATAACATTCATCAACCAATCATAGCAAATGTACTCAATGAAATAATAGGAGTAACGAGAGTAGTAAATATAATATATATATAACATAAAACTTATATAAAAAACTAAATGAACAATAATCACACACTCGAGAAAAACCTCACATAACTCATAAGAATTACAAACTACAATGATAAACAAAATATAAATGACTATACTATAAAATCAGAATTAGCTTTCATGTCTTCATAAAAACAAAAACCTACGTTAGTTGCTAAATTAATAATAAATACTGGATCTCACACAATAAAACAATAAATACTAACACAACACGCCAAAAATCTACACACAAACCAAAGACACACTCCTATACAAAGAACATAACTATTACTACATACAACATCATAAAACATTTTCAAAACTGAAAGCAAGAAATGTGTTCTGAAATTATATACCCAGCACCAACCGGTTAGTTGTTGGATTTACACGTCGTTCCAATGCATAATGAGACAATATGATCTAAATAAGAAGCTAGTAACACCTATAAATAAAATATCACAAAAAATACATATCATTATCTTTTGTGAGAAACGCATTCAGTAATGTTTATCCACTCGCATAACAACGGTAAATACTAACAACAAAAAAATCAAAACCCAAAAAAACATAAGATACAACAAAAAAAAACCCATCCCATCAAATAATTACAAACCAAATACATAACCGCATGTAACCAGACTACCAAAAAATTAATAAATACCCAACTCAGCGATTCATCTCGTGCACTCCCGAAAAAATATAGAAAATTAACAAACAGCTAGTACGATACTACAAACACTATAAAGACAAACTTGAAACCTTACAACAGTACACAACTGGTGCACAAGGGCATTTGAGAAACAACGCAACTACAAAAGCGAACAGACAAATGAGACCAAATATGAAACAGGATATATAACGAAAAGGTGTCGTCAGGAAAATAAATTTTGCTGGCGTACTTAGAAAAGGTGTTTGTAAAGATATTTGCATATAGAGCCAGAATGTAAGAAGAGACGAGACGAAGAGAGACGAGAGACGAGAGAGAGCAGAAGAGACGAGAAAGAACAGACGAACAGAAACCACGAAAAACAGAGAGATGAAGACCCGAAGAGAGAGACGCGCTAGACTTAGCCAATATAAATAAAGTATAGTATGTGCTACCACGATAAAAGATAAATGTTAACAGCCCAGGTTAGATTTGGTCAAGCTAAGGTATACAATACAATGTCTTAAGAAAGATAGGTAGAACGATAGACGTTAGAGAGTTATAAAGAAAGTGGCATTACAATTAAAAGCTGCTAAGATCCATATGTTGTGCAATATATGGTTGCTATAGTGCTCATCTAAGTAATTGTCAAATAATAGCTGAATTTCCAATAAAATTTCATTTTAAGGGCAAAACCTCATTTTGAGTTTCAGCCTCTTCATCATAAGGGGATCTTATCCTTTCTGATTCCTCTGGAATCATCCTTCCTCCATCTTCCTCTGTTAGGCACTCTGTGCTTTTCTCGTTTTTTTCTCACATTTCTTCTAGATCATCTCCAGGGGGGTGCTTAGGGGCTCTCCGTAGATACTTCCTGGAAATAATCAGAATCGAGTTCTATGAGTTCGTAAACATATAGAAAGACTTTTCATTTGTTCTATTATTTGTTTATTTCAAGATTCCGGCTCATTGCTCCAACTCTTGAGCTTTCTCAGTCTCTCACGACCTTCTGATTCCTTATTCATCCTTTCCTCCATCTTCCTCTGCAAGCAGCTCTTTGCATTTCCCCTTTTGCTTCTTTTCTTCTGGGACCCCTACCGGGGGTGCTCAGCCTCCCGTAGAAATTTGAAACCAAAATTGAACTCTACGGGCTCATAAACATATAAAATGACATCTCACTTTGTCTATTATATGGTTATTTCAAGATTTTATTCCAGCTCCGGCTGCGGCTCAGCGCTCCGCATCATGAGCCTACTCCGGCTTCTACTCCTTCTTCGACTCCGATTTCTTCTCCGACTCCCTTCGACTCTGATTCCTTCTCCGACTCCTGTCGGATGATTATTTTCCACCTAACCATAGCCATAACCAACTTCATGGGCTTGAAACCAGCTCCGAGGAGATGATCTCACCAATAATAGTCCCAAGTTTCCAGGGAGATACGATGACTAGAACTTCCTAAATTGTAGGAATTAAAAAAGGGCGGGGGTTTGTCTTTGTAATGGTTCCCCTACTACCCGATTATGCAGTTTGAATGTTAAAGAAAACTACTTAATTTCTTTCGATTATGTTTTTTCAATGTATAAGCCATAAAGAGTACGTTGAAAGACGATTTAACTATCAATTTGAAAGTAAAATGCTACGATAACTCGAATGGAATCATCAGAAATGATTTACCGATCAGGAACCAAACCCCTCTTCTTTGGGGCTAAACCTAAAGTTCAGGTTCAAAACCTCTGAAAACGGTCTTCCAGACCTCAAAAACGGTCTCACCGATCTTAAAACCTTAACCTTGACACATCAAGTGTCAAATTCTAACGATGCGAGGAAATATCCAAGCCAACTGCCGACTTGACTTGTTACATTTTCCTGCTGGTCTGAAGCTCCGTAATCCTGGTTCACAGCCTTAAAACTGACTTTTGCCCCTAAGGCTTAGTGTTGCATATATGGAAAAAAAGAGCAATTCCTTCAAAGTTGGGGCTTTACCCAAGTCAGCTGGCTGGCATGAGTTGTTCAAAAAATACAGCCAGCTGTGCATCCTGTGGAAAAAAGTGCTGAAAGCACTAAAAAGAACCAACGAAATCGGATGATCGAGGTTGCCACATTAACTATGACGACGACAGCATCCTGATCAACTGAGCCGACCCCCATTTGATTGACTGATGATTCTCCGATTTCAATTCTCCATCCAATCCCGATGGAGTGATAATTAGGATTTCATCTTAAAACTAGAAAGGAGTATAAATATATATATATATATATATATATATATATATATATATTATTATATATTATAGGGAGTTGTTATATATATATATATATATATATATATATATAGCATATATACATATATATATATATTATATTAAATATATATATATATATATATATATATATATATATATATATATATATATATATATATATATATATATATATATATATATATATATATATATATATATATATATATATATATATATATATATATATATATATATATATATATATATATATGAGATGTGAGAAAGAGTGTATATATAGATATATATATATATATATATACATACATATCCCCACATATCTGTATATATCTATATATAAATATATATATATATATATATATATATATATAGTAGCACCTCGCAATAACGGCTACAGCCTTAATATTAATTAACACATAATAAAAGATATATATATATATATATATATATATATGAGGAGTATATATATATATATATATATATAGATATACAGAGATATATATATATATGTATATATATATATATATATATATTTATATATATATATATATATATATATATATATATATATAGTGAGAAAGAAAGAGTATATATATATATATATATAGTGGAGATATATGAAGTTATATATATAAATAATGAACATGACAGAATATGAGTTATGACATATTGGAAGAAGGGAGTAAGGGAGAACATGCTGGAGGAGTGGGGAGTAAGGGGGAACTCCTCCTGAGGAGGAACCCAGTTCCTGTTCTCCGTCTGCCTCTGCCATGGATACTATAGTAAGATATCAGTTATACAGGATGTGTTTCGTTTTAAAATCCCCCCCTATCCTCATTTCTGTCACTTATTTCCTAAATAATAAATAGATTTGAAAGAAATATGGACTAAATTCGATTGATTTTTTTATTTTTATTTTGTAATTTAACGTTACAAATAAAATAATTTATTTTTCTATATTTCTAGAATTTTTAAAACCTATGTTTTTCCATTAAAATTTAATGTTAACACCATTTCCCAACCTATTAAAAAAAAGTAACCTTTTATCAAAGTACAAGCAGATATATATGCATAAATATAGAGATATATATATATGGATTCAGATTCAGATACGGCACATTCGCATCCGCATCCTCCTTTGAAAAATGAGGATGTTGAGGATGTTTTCTACATTTGATTTTGATTAAATGCATATAAAATAAATATTATTTGGCATCTTTATCATGGGAGTTTATGTGAATAATTGTAATTTGAATTTTTTTTATATATATATATATATATATATATATATATATATATATATATATATATATATATATATATATATATATATATATATATATATATATATATATATATTAATATATAATATTATATATATATATAGAAAGTATATATATATATATATATATATATATATATATATATATATATATATATATAGTATATATATATATATATATATATATATATATATAGAGCATACACACACACACATAAAAAAAAAGAGGAGGAGGAGTTGAGTGGAGGGAAAGAATGGAATGATCTGAATGAACTGACACC
>JABUQX010059092.1:0-34435 GCA_015478945.1 Trachelipus rathkii | reverse complement strand
TGGACTTGAAAAATCTCCTTTGGGAATATCAGAAAAAAAAAACTCATAGATATCGAGACTTCCTTAGTAATAACAATAAATATCTTAATAATTATGACTAAAAAATTTTAGAAAGTATGGAAGGACTCAGAGATCATAGGAAAAGACCTAGAGAAAAAGTTTTAAAAGTCTTTTAATTCAGACTT
The DNA here is from genome assembly GCA_015478945.1 of Trachelipus rathkii. Classification (NCBI taxonomy): domain Eukaryota; kingdom Metazoa; phylum Arthropoda; class Malacostraca; order Isopoda; family Trachelipodidae; genus Trachelipus; species Trachelipus rathkii. The sequence continues at coordinate 34,250 of JABUQX010059092.1, read as the reverse complement.
AAGTTTCGTAGAAGTTTTAGATTAGAGAAACTTAGTCAAATAGAAGGAAGGAGTGTCTGGTTTTCCAAAACCAACCTTAGAGCAGAACAAGGATAGGAAGAAATACTGCTAGAGATTTCTAACCAGAGAACAATAGCACTTGAAATAACAGTGAAGTTAGAAAAGAAAAGAATAACTAATAACCCCTTCCATGAAAAAGAATTAGAACCATGGAATGGGGTATAAAAGAAAAACTTCTAAATTTTCAGGGCAAAAAGATAAAGGCGCCTTCTCCAAAAATAAACCCTTAATAAGGGAAGTTGTTAAGGAAACTCCTTCCAGTAAAGAGATAAAAGTCAATTATGTGGACTGATTTGACCTAAAATGGTGAATCTGTAGTTCATTCATGCTAAGAAACTGTGGTTGGAATACACATATTGCAGAGTATGTAGTGAAGATTTTCCATGCCCCGGGCGTTCGACGTTGTTTTCTAATTGCAAAAGAATGCCCCTGTGTGGATCCCTATAGAAATTGGAAATAATATGAATTGGTGATACCAATAATAACCCCAACTGAGTTGTTTGATTAATGGTCTCAAGCTTCCCGCCACCACCGAAGAGACAAGTCGAGAATTAAAAATGATTCAAATATAGGAAAAGCCAAACTCTTACTTCAAAGAATGAGCTCCGTAGCTATCAAGGTAAAGAGAAGGCCCAAGAAGAACAACCAGAGTTATTCAACTCATTAATAATCAATCAAAGCGGAACCGGATCCAAGAAGAAATTATCTGAAGTGAAGATGAAAGAAGAAAGGGAAAGGAAACGAACAGTTTTTATCAACCAGATCTCTCCTGACGAGAGAAACACACATTTTTTTGAGATTCTAGGCAAAAGATTTAAATGATGATAATGCCCATATAATAGAAACCTATTAAAGAAAATGGTTCCAGCTTAAAGAAGAGAGGTGTTAAGCTTTATTTGCATTGGTGTAGGAATTAGACCCCCCAAAATTGGGATGTCATTATTTTTTGTTCAATATTTTTGATCTCCAACAAAAAGTCAGAACGAGGTTAAAGTTCAAGCCTACTAGATTTAGGGAGCACAACCTGTTTGATCTCGGATAGATTAAAGAAAATAGAAAGAGAACAGGAAAGATTATTTTTAAACTTGTCTTCATTAAAGAAGAGAAAGAAGCTAGTATTTTAGTCATAGGGATTGGAACTCAAGGTGAATCCATCCTATAGGAGAAAGTTTGAATCTTACTTTTAAAGAACTACACCAACAGTATTACCCAGTTACCATTTTAGTGTGTAAGACGGGAAGCACTGGAGCTTGGAATGGAATTTTATTAGGTACAAGTATCATGGATGGTTAGAGTATTTAGAAACTACATTAGTACTATTTCGTCATCAAAATTAAATTTTCCTGCTTGTCGAAATATGTTTTGTAGGTAGATTGAAGGTTTGCCAAGCTAGGAAGCTTTATTTCTCATGAATCAAGCATTGAAAGTAAAACTAAGAAAGAGAAATATTTAAAGAACTTTGGAATCCAATTATAAGTTTAAAATTTTAACAAGTTCAAATGAAGGACAATGAGACTGTAAATTCATTAAAGGGCTCATTATTGAAAAGGCCGACACAGAAGATTTTTAAATAATAAAGGCTCCATTATTGAAAAGCCTACACAGAGATAATTAAATAAAGGCTCCGATTATTGAAAAAGCCTACTAGAGATTAATTAATAAAGCTCCATATTAATAAAAGCCTACACAGAGATTATTAATAAAGGCTCCCATTAACTGGAAAAAGCCTACAAAGAAGTATTAATTGACTAAAGCTCAGTTAAAAGCCTACAAAGAGATATATTACTTAAAGGCTCATTGAAAAGCTACAAAAGTAAGTTAATCTATTATCTAAGGCGCATTGGAAAAGCCTAAACAAAGAAGATCTATTACTCAAGACTCATTGGTAGAAGCCTTTACAAAGAGATGAGAATAACTAACAACAGCGTTCATTTAGAGAAGTCCTAACAGAGAGAGAAATAATTAAAAAATTCTGTTGTTTCTTCAAGCGCGGATGTGAGAACAGAGAAAAATCACACAACTTCCTCCAGTAGAGGAAGGACCTTAAATAGCAGACGAAGAAATGGAGGTTCATTCGAATTGCTATTAATAGAAGAAGAAACAATAGGCACCCCCTGCTCAATCATGGGTATTGAAAGTCAGACCTGAAAAGTAAAGAAGATGTTGAGACCTGGAAAGATCGCTAAAGTGTTTGATAACACCTGCTTTTCCTTTAGGGCCATTTATATTTTTGCAAACTCTTGTATGTTTCCAGTTAGATAACAATGAAGTTATTTGAGTGATATATAATCTAAGTGACAAACCTTTTTATTTAAAGGGGGAGAAATATAAAAAAAACATAAGGAGTGATCATCCGATTTTTAAGATTTAATGAAAAAGAAATATTTTAATAAACTGCGTATTGCTACACGAAGCTTAAGCAAATAGGGATTATTCTAACTTGTTATATAGTAACACTGCTCAGAAAAATTTATCTTATGATAAAACAGTGTAAGAATGCATACAGAAAAATTATAACAGATTATTTAAGTTAAAGAAGAAGTAAGCAGATGTTTCATAATTTTACAGAAAGAAACCTGAACACGTAGAAGAAAAACTTTTGGAACTTTTAATGGAGTATAAGGACGTCATCGCTTTAGACGACGATGCAGTTCCTGTGTGTCCTATACAGAAGTTTGAATAGAACTTCGTTACTCCAGGACGCCTCCAAAAGTTATTTGTAGAGAAAACAGTTTAAGTCGTCTTCCCACATCGCTATTTGGAAGACCATCGATAAAGTTTACAGATGCAGGCTTTAAAGAAAGGATATTAATTAAAGCTTGCTATTTCGCCAATAGTAGTTACTGTAGTGGCCAAAAAAGAACTCTAACAAACCAAGAGTTTGTAAGACTATAGGTACCTGAACTCCTCAGTTACCGGACGGTACCCATGCCCCTCAATAGACGAAAAATTCGTCCCAGGAGAAGGTCTAGTACAGAAAATTCTATTACTAGTATTTACTTGAAGATGCTTGTACCCATTCCCTCGAAGTCGAGGAGGAAACACAAAAGGAAATTAATGGCTTCCGTACAAGGAAAGGATTATTCTGCCCAACCAGATCTTTTATCATATTGGGCACCGCCAATGTTGCATCCTAGCACTATGCTAGAAACGATGGCAAGTCGCGTAAACCCAAGTTATTAGGAACTATTGCACAACTTGTATTTAGATGTGTCTTAATCATGGGTTAAAAATAAGGCAGAACATTTTGAAAAACTTAAAGATAGGTTACTGCATTTAGGAGAAAAACAATATGCTTGCAGACAGAAAAACGTTATGTCATTTTCACAAACTTCAATCTCTTATCTTTCTCTTGGGAAGAGACGGAATTTCACCAGATCAAGCGAAGATAGAATCGATGAAAAGTTTCGTCCCTCCTACAAGTGTTTAAGGAAAACACAATCCTGTAAAGATTTTTTCTTCATATTTTTGTCTTTTTTTAATTAGTGACTTTGCCCTAATTGCGAAACCATTATATACCTTAATAAAAAAGGAATGTTAAGTTCGCAGTGGAAGGAAGAACACCAAAAGCATTTGAACTCTTAAAGGGGAAATTGGTTGTTCAACCTCAGTTATCTTTCCCAGATTATCCCAAGCCATTTTTTATAGGCACCAGACGCCTGCGCATGATAGGTGGGAGTCTTATCAGATTGTCCTCAGATGACGGTAAGCCGAAAAACCGTTGTCAGTCGTTCGGTGTATGCTCAAGAGGTTGTTAAGAGAGGCAGTTTGAACTCAAACCTTATAATATTATAAGAAAAGGAATCTGTTTAAGCTGTCTTTCTTCTCACTACAGAAGTTAAAAATACCCTGGTGTTTGGTTATCCCATCACCATATTACTGATAAGCACACCTCATTTGCAGGTATACATTTCGTAAATAACGCAGGAATAAACAAAACGGGGATCGGCTTAGCCAACAGTCTGAGGAATTTTATTTAGTTAATAGTTTTTTTCGCCAACTATAAAGTACAAGGACAGGAATAAAAAGAACTAAACATTACCGCCGTGATTATTTGCCAGTAGGATCCAGCCAAAAGCTCCAAACAGTTTAATATTTTCAAACGGATATCCTTTTCCCATTTGGACCAAGAAAAGATTTTTTATTTTTTAACGAAAGAAAGAAATATTCAATTAGGCGGGGAACAAAGAGAATATGACCTAGATACTTAAAGAAATCTAAGTTAAGTGGCGCTAAAGAAAAACCCTAAAACTTATCAACATTAATTTTCCAGAAGAAAGTGTCTTGTTACTATGCAAACCAGCAAAAGGACTATGATGTTAATACAACAGTCCAGATAGCATGATCATACTCAGTATATAATCAGGGCCATTCTTCATTGGGAAAGTGGGCATGTCCGATACGAGGACCAGCAGAGGACTGAAAAAACGAGTTAGAGAAAGATACCGTTTTTCCTCATTCTAAAGTAAGTGTTAGTATTAAAGGAGTACTAGTTCCCAGTGGCTGTGTTCATAATGTGCCTAATGGGGTGTTAAAGCAGGTCCTAGACCTCCAAAAAGGCTTGAAATATTAAACAGATGGCCTCTTCCTTATACCTCACGTTTTCCTAGAGTACATGTGATATATAAGGTAAACTTCCCACCATGTCAATTTCTGTCATGGCCAAACAAACCATTCTTCGTGTTCCGAGCATTGTTTTGACACTTATTGCGAATAGTCGCTCGTAAATCAAGCAAACAAGCAACGAATTTGTCGCAGGCATTAACTGAAGAAAAAGAATAATATTCGGCTATACTAGTCCGAGACAAATACTGAGCTCAGATAATGCCCAGAATTTATTCAGCTGCTGTTCCAAAGAAGGCTGATCGTAAAGCTTTGGAGGGATAAAACAAGGTCTTAATAATTTGCCTTACAAACCAAGTCAAAATGGTGTAGTGGAAAGAAACGTAAATGAATGCAAGATATTGAAAAATCCTCCGTCATTTTTGTTAAAGGGGACAATCATAGGATTGGTCAAAATACTATCTTTTCATCAAATAGCAATCACACATCGTATAATCGATCAATTGGATCATCTCCACATTTCTTCCTACATGATGGATATAAAAAGAGACTTCCCTACGAGATGCCGGATTATTTCTCTCCATTTACAAATAAAATGCGGACAATCAGAAAATTTCAACTAGTCAGATGAGTAGAGAATGTTCGTAGCTGGAAAGAATGGAGAGCCAATAAGACGACTTTAGCTAGAGGAAAATCTAGAAAAAGAAAACAATTAAATAGCCTATGGAACAGCAACACACATGCCACACAAAGAGAATTGAAAAAGTGGGCGATTATGTTGTTGTGAATGCTGTAAAGAAGCCAGAACAGAGTTCTAAATTGAACAAAAATTTGAAGCCCTTGTATGTAAATCAAATAAAGAGGCCAAAAAGCAATGTTTCTTGTTTAAATTCAACGGAAAGTTATTTCCGGTCACCGAGATAATGTGTGAAGAAATGAATTCCAGTAGAAAAGATTACAGAATCCAAATTTTCTTTTCATAATGATGAGATTTGGAATCCAGAGGCAATTCAAGAACATTGGATTCCCCAAAAGTTACAACAGAAGAACAAGAGTGGAATCTGAAGAAGTAGATCGACAGATAGATGATCAAGAATCTCCACTTCTTCGTGGATTCCCCCAATTTTTATGATGAACAAAATGTTCTACCAGAGGATTCACCACAAGAACAAAAGAATCCTGTAGAAGGAACACAAACTTCTTGTAACCAAAGAATACCTGATACTCCTCAAGGAAGTAGATTGATGAATTCTACTCCTCAAACAAGAACTCAAGTAGGAGGATATAGACCGTCTCTATCACAATCAACAAGAGGATTCAGATAGTTCAATAATTCTGAACATTGAGGAACAGCCTGTTCATTGCAGAAGCTACAAGAGGATGCTTTGGTAACCCCACTTACAGATGGAACTGTAGGGGATAGTGAGTGCCAAGTTCTGCCTGTGAAACACGTTCCCAAAGATGATGAGGGAACAACCTCCAGAAGATCAGAAGTTTATGGATTTATCGAACATCTGAAGAGACCGGATGAATAGGAAATGAAGATTCGTTCTATAAGAACCTCACAGCAATTCAGAGGCCGAGGATTGTAGAAAGAAGAAGGTACAGCGATGTAGTCGCAGGAAGAGAAAGAGAAATGAATCCTTGTCAATCTCTACCACCAAGAACGGAAGAAGCAACAAGAGAGTCGTCTGAAACAGAGTTAAAGAGACCCCCAGTTGTTTTGCCATTAGAGATGCTAGAAGAGGAAATAAGACTTTACTGTTTGATATTTGAATATTTTCTCTTAGATATGTATTAAAAAAAATAATTTGGTGTAAAAGTTTTTGTTTAGTTTTGTTTAATTATTTATAAGGGTTAAATTTATTTATAATAAATAAATTTTTTTTGGTAAATTAATAACATAAATATTATTTTTCTTTTATTTGGGTGTGATCCATTTTTATGTTAAGTTCTGTATGGAATGTCATATCACACAAAATACAACAATTTTACACTTGTTCTATTCTTAATCTTTTTAGTATAAGTTCCCATATTTTTATTATGTCCGTTACGACTCGGATTAAATTTTTTTATTACCGTTAAAAGATCAGTCGTTTACTTTTGACACTAACAAGAACCATAGAAAAAATAGAATATTTTAATTTTAATAAACGCTTTATAAACTTTTTATACTCAGAAAGGTAACAGTTTTTTAGTATTATCGAGGAGAAGCATCTGTATTCTAATTAAGAAAAAAAAAACTTTTTTAGATATCAAAACGAAGCATCTTAATATTGAAGAGATCTAAAAATTTCTTTTAATATGACATATAATAACCAATTTGACCTCACCATTAGTTAAAGCATATAATTTTGTTTATCAACATATCTTAAATTAATTATTAGCCTTAAGCTAGTTAACTAGCTTGTTTTATTTGTAATTTTGACTTTAATAGCAGAATTTAGCCTATATGCTATTTAATGACTGTTGATTAATAATATATATTTTTTTATTAGTTTAAATCACTTTATTAATATTAAATTATCATTGATGACTTTGAATTTAATCGATTATTGTAATCTTTCAAATTTAATTCTTTGTTTTGAATTCATTAATAATCAGAAATTTCAGTAAATATTTTTTAAGTTTTTACTTAAAAGCCCTTTAATTTTTAAGTTTCTGTCAGTTACATCTCAGAAACGTTTATAATGCTTCATATCGTTAGTACATAATCCTACTTTTTAAACTTTATTTTCATTTTTATGAAGTGTACAACTTCTTAAGCTTGCCGCATCACTATGTAAAATGCGAAACATATCAAACTTGAATTCCAATTTTAAATTTTAAAATTAAACGATAATTATAGTATAATTATATGACCTTTAAAGAAATTTTGTGTAATCTCGCGCAATTAATTATTAAATTAATAATTTATTTTAATTTTACTTGAGTAAAAAAGCGACCATAAAATATTTAAATCCGAAGTAATAAGTATTTCAGATCTGTAATGAAAATTGTTACGGTCAAACGGTCGCTGATTCCTAGCCTTTCTTCCTGCACTCTGTATTCATCTCATTTCCATGAATGAAGAGAAAAAGAAGACGAAAAGAAACCAGTACTTGCCATGGTATCATTATTATTCATTGTATCCACTCACGGTGAATGGTAAAATTTTATAGAAGGATATCTTGACTGTGATTGTATGCTTTTAGAATCCTCATCAAAGAAATTTAAAACTACATTTTAGAACCACTAAAATAACTTTTATGATATTAAAAATTATTTATTGCCTGCGTGCGGTTAATAATTAATATTTCTATAAATCAAGACGCAATAAAATGGGAATTTACAACTCCATAAAATTAGAACTAAAAGGTAAAATTATCCCCCTTAAATTAGCTGAATATTACAAAAGCTTTACCATGGGTCCATCATCAAAACTAGATATAAAGAGCTGCTTTGAATTGGAGGAGATATTCTTAATAATATTTTTTTATTGCGTGTACCGCTACTGATAAAGCTATAATTAATTTTTTTTGTAAGAAAAAGATAAATATGGTAGTGGATGATGAAGAAATATATTTAGGAAAAACTTTTGCGATTACTTCAAATATTGTTATAAAATTAATTAATGAACTTAAAGAACATTTAAAGTCAAATACCCGAACCATTAATCAGAATTTCAATAACTGGTACAGAAATTGAAGTTGGAATACCCAAAAACCAGATCACTTTGCAAAAACTCCAACAACATATGAAATCAACTAGCAGTCTAATTAAAATATATTACATTAATGTTGAAACCCGCAACATACCCTTACAATGATACATCAATTAGTTATCACTTCATAACAATGTGTTGTGTTTAAGCTAAAAAAACAAAGTATGATGCTAGAGTGACCCAACTTATATTCACCCATTTTCTTTTTGTACCATAACTACTAGTAAAATGACACAAACTGTCGACAAAACAATCCTATCTATTTACATAAACAAAATTAAAAAAAAAGAAGCAACAACATACCATTCATTTTCTGACATACCTCATGGACCCCTATAATTAAGATACAACCACTAATTCCATTTTAAATTAAATTACATTAATTCCATTCATTTCAAATAGAAAATTTATTATATTAAGTTAATTCCATTCCCCAAACATTCAATTCCATTTAATGAAAAGTCTGTTCGAATAAGGTATAATACACCAAAATAATATCTTTTTGTTCGTTATTATGACGTCAAAGCGGAGATTACTTATTTACGAAATTCATCTCATGGTTCACGACTAATTGTTCGTAAACCTAGGGGAACAACAGCGAGCAGCAGTTTGCCCTCCCAATCACCAACCTTTTTACATCCATTGATTGACAAAACATTGCTTGCTTCGCTTGTTTAACTATACTACTTAAATTGCTCGTTCGATGTCCTCTCAACTGACTTAAATCAACAATAGAGACCCTTCACAGTAACCCTGGAACATTTTTACTATTATATCTTTTTGCAGACAAAAAAGATTAGAGCTCCATATCCTGCGAAAGACCCCATTCCGTAAGGCATTATAAAAATTTTATTTTTCAATATTCAAATTTATCAATACGCTTTTACTACGTTTTAACCTCTGCTAATTTATCAATTTAAAAAAACTCCCATTTGATTTAGAGGGAAAAAATTTCATTAACTTCATTAATTATATTGCTCAATCCGATAAAGTTTTGGGTTTAACTTTTTAACACCAACTTGCTTTACCCAATATCTCTTCAGCATGTTTCACCAAAACTTTCAAATAATTGAAGGAAGTTCAGTGGCGAATAAAAGACTTTAGACAGTAATTAATAATACCATCACCCATTAATAGGAGAGCTTCTCAGGATTTTAAAATTAATCCCAATATTGATGAAAAAGGATTAGAGTCTAAGAATGACTAGAATGTAATCATTTTTCAGCATAAATTTAAAAGTTAAGAAAAAAATGCAAACCCCTTTCTGCCTACGTTCTCTCGTATTTGTACGATACATCTCCTAGAACAACGCAGTCCCAATCACTAGCCTCTCTTTAAGTACCTTCCTAGGGTTTGGCGGTGTGGATTTGGTGGGGTTAAAGGAAAGGCACCCCCCTGGCTGCGTTTGATAGAAATTTCATCAACAATCGCTCCTCAAGGGGTAAAGATCACAAAGGTTCCATATTAAATTCCAGCCAGCTGTGGCCTAATGACGCATCCGTTTTTCACGCTAGGACGCCGCATTTCCCTTCTCGCAGGTATAGGCGAGGGAGCTAACCTCTACGCAGTGTTTCAAAAAAAGTTCCCCAACAGAATTCCAAGAAACACAAAATTGAAAAAAAATTGAAACGCCGGCTACAATCCTCCCATCTTAGAAAAATGTTAGACAATCGCATTAATAACACCAAACCGCGCCGGTTAGCCGACCACCTCATTCCACATGGTAGGACGAAATTCTTGACTTCTCAAGAAGTGAAAATTATCTAACCGGATTGGCTAAACTGTGGACTAATAACCTCTTCTTTACGGGATGACTGAATAGCTCTTATGTATTCATTTAATTTTGTTAAGATTGTATTATTTAGTTTACTAGTAAGCTTAGAGATCTAGATATCTAGGTAATTTCCTGAGCCAGAGTCCTATTGCTTAAAGATTATTTTACACAGGGATGAATTCAAGTGTATAACTCAAACGTTTGCTTGAATAAATTTAAAATATACAAGTCCAAAAAGCAAACATCCGCTATTTATATCTTTTCTAACGACCTGAACTTTTCACTTCTTTAATTTTTTGATCGTCAAGTGGAGGGGCCGCCAGAAGATAGTTGAATAGGGTCTGTTGAATCATCTAGTTCCCAATCTAGAGAATCAGTTGACCAAAAATCCTAAATCTATTCTAAAATCTAGGCCAATCAATTCTAGAATCCTTAAATCTATGGACTTTATTCAAGAAAATCCATTTAAAGACTCTCACACTTCAGGAAAGGGATGGAAAGACCGAGGGATGAGATTGTGTAGGCACTATAAACAGGGGAGAGAAACGTCTTTGAGGGGGTAGGAGAGACCTCATAGCCCATAAATGTAGGCAATCGCAGTAGTGGGGAATTTTAGGGAAGTGCCATAGAGGGTGTAGGGTGTTTGCTGGCGAGAAATAACACCTGCTGAGAAGCGTTTTAAGAGGGTTGGACCCCACCTTAGAGAACGACGCGTCTGATTGCGGTTTTGGCGGTCCATCTCTTCGATCCCTTAAAGTCCAAAGCGCGCGATGTAGTCATTTCTGAATCTTGCTTAATCTAAATAGTCGCTCCCCTTATGGTGGGAGTCTAGGTCACCCGTCCGCGCCAATAAGTAAAAGATCTTGGAGGGGCGACGAAAAAGTTATATTAGAGAGATAGAAGTTTTATTTAGATAAAATGAAATCCCTGAATGTAGTAGTATAGGTCTGACATTTGTAACATGAGGTCTATACAGAGATTGCTATAGTGTATATATATCGCAGTAAAGATGATAATGGGGTACAAAATTCAATTTCCATCTTCTCTCGCCATTTTATTATAAAGAATTAAAATAATAACATTTAAACAGCGTTAAAAGGTTTATTTTTTTAGACCGTTAATGGAGTTAGGACAAATTGGTGTCTTATGACTTAAGTTTTGTCATATGCCTGGACATATGCCTTTAACATATCAGATGATAGTTATGATTGTATTTGAAAGATAATAACTAATTTAATTGAATATAAGATCCCTCCTCGAATTATTATTAGAATGCAATCTGATAATTAATCCTTAACTTAATAATGATAGGAATAATTTTAATGGATTAATTTAATAAAATAATAATTTAAATAATTAATAATAAATCTTTAATCTTGGGGTTAAAAATTATTTTTTTTTAATGACCAGCAAGCCACCTTGGTTTAAGTTGTGATTTCCATCTTTGGGATACCAACCTTCTTACTTGGTTTATAAAATACTGAACAGGAGTGACTTTGCTCGTAAGTAATCTCACTGAAATATAATGTTACTTCAACTTTATCTTGATTTCATTTCTATACTAGTTGATATAGTAAATAGGTTTTGATTCTAATGTTTGTTCTGTTATTTTAATGGAGAATATAATTGTTCAATATGAATACTTATTATTATTGTGTTTGAAGCATATTTCCCTGATTGTTCCTTTTGGAAGTGCTTGGATGCTTCTTAGATGTGCATTTCCTTGCATAATAAATTATGCGGCTTACTTTTTGTAAGTGCTTATAATATTCGTTATTATGATTGGGGTTTGGGATCAAAACAACTAACATTGATTCTCTAATTACAGCTTAATGATTTTTTGAACAATTACTCTATGGAACTGATAGGCACTTTCCTTCTCTTCCGTGATTTTAGGTCTCCCCTTTGGGCCCAACCCCCCCCCCCTGTTAAAAGTTTTCAACAGACGAGTTAGGTTCATCCATTACACGAGAGGGAAGCAATAATATTTGTGTGGTTAAATCTGGAGAATCATTTTAGAGAGGATAATTGTATACTTTATTAGGATTGGTAATTAAGGAAATCACCACCGCTTCCGCTCACGAGAGGACATTTCATACGGTGCTAGGGAAGGTCTTTAAATTGAAACAGTTCCGTGATTGGTTCGCTATCTTCAACTACCTCAACGTCTGCTGGGGTGTTAGTATCCCTGACTAGAGTCGACATACTTCGCGACCGAACGGTATCCGCTAACAGTCCTCATGCATCCCTTCGGCGCCCTTTCAATGCTGTCCTGACACCCCACGCTGATACTAATTATATATTGAGACTGGAAATATTTTGTAGGAGAGCAGAAAAGTATGTTAAGATACTTAAGGAAGTTTTCCCCCCAGAGCTCTCTCGCTATTACTAAAAACCTATAGGTCATACTAAGCAGACTATGTCCCTATAGATAGACGATACTATGGAACCAACAGATTTAAAGAGGACTTGTCCCTCCAGCCACATAGCAAGATGAGGTGCATACGCTATTATAACCAGCCTATTGAGAGGTACGAGCTTCTACTCTACCTTGGCAATTTAATTAAATACCAATGATCCCTATGAAGGAGTCGATCGCGAAAAATCATTTTTGCAGTTCTTCCCAGTTTATTAAAACCACATGCAGCCTCTAGGGCCGGCTCAGGCCGCGAGTCCGGCTGCCGCAGTTCTGCGCATTGTGTTTGTATCGGAATTTATATTCACCTACCAGAATTTAATTGCAAAGGGTTAGGGAACTCGGTGGACACTTTCGCGCGATAAGGATTCATTTTGTTAACTAAATGTTGGGGATGCGGTGAGAGGATCACCAGAATTAAGAAAGAGGAAAAATGGATGAAGGTAGAGAGTGCGTAGAGCGGCTCTGGGGGCAGGACCTTGGCACGTGCGGTCAAATGAAATAAGTTTCCCCACGCTGCTTTAGTTCCGCACGGCAACCTTTTTCTAGATAAAATGGAAAATATAGGTATGCTTTCAAATTTTGAATTGTTAGTATCGTATAATAAGAATATTTGAATTTTTATTTTTACATCTATAAAATTATTAACCTTTTAGTTTCTAAGACGTATTGTTTCTTCATAATTAAACTTCCAAACGAATTAAAGCTTGGCTATTAATATCCATCTCAAAGGATTAATAAAGTCTTGAAAGTCATTTAAAGCCAATATTGAAAATGAACATCGTCGATAAATTTAATTTGGTCTTTTAGGACTACTTTTGTACCGCTGGTCATCCTTAATTGCCTCCAAGGGAATAATTCTACTTTTATTACGCGGACAATAATGAATTGTGGATATGAATTGTTTTGATTTAAGTAATGAATTGTTTTCTCCTTCTCTGCTGTAACATAAGTGTTCTCTCTTTCTTTCAATATCTACTACTCTTTCTCTTGTCTTCATTTTATATTTCTGCTTTCAATTCGGGTCGGGGTGGAATTTTTTCTTTCCTTTCGGTGGCGGGGCCCTCATACAGGTCTTTTTCGTACTGTTCTCGCTTGACTTATCTCTCTCGATGAGCGTACGTGCTCTCTCTCTCTCTCTAAAAAGATAGATTAATGTTAAGTCAGCTTAGACGATGACCTGATTTGTGTAATGCTGCGTATAGTTCTATATGAACATATTAAAGTATCCACATTCTTTATAATGAGAATAATACCATAATACATAATTATCATCAATTTAATAATGTCGAAATATCATTTGATAAAGTTAAGTTGAGGAGTTTGTCGTTTCATAAGATGTAAATATGATAATAGTGATAACTTTAATAATAATAAAATAATTATGAGTTTATTGCGACCACTCCAATAATGTTTGTGTCTGTTTTAGTTTTGTCGCAGTGAGGGCTGGCGCGCTGTCTTAATACTGTGCTCTCCCGTTATCACGGACGGGCGCGCTTCTGGCTATTGAAAAGGAGATCGGTGTTGTATTTGATGTTGGGGGCCACGCGGACAGGCAGGAGGTTGGGCAGCCACTAGTGGGCTGAGAAACTAGATTAGTTGAGGTGTTCTCTGAAGTAGATGAAGAATATAATGCACCATAAAGAATAAATAATAATAGTAACATTTAATAAATGTATAAGTAGCCCCGATATATGATGATAGTAAACTGTTATATGAATTCTAAACTGAAGATATGAGTGGGCCACAGTACAGTAAGTAAAATGTGGGAATAGTAATAATAGATAATAATAATATGAAGTAGTTTAATGATAATAATAATTAATGAAGTAATCCAGATTGATTCTTTCAATGGGGATACTTAAAATAGAGGAAGAGTGTAGGTTACTCATATTTCAGTATAGCTCATCGAGTATTTTTTGAATAATTGTTTGTGTCGTAGGGCTAACTGAACTTCCAATAGATAATTAAAATCTATTTTAATTTTTACAAATTCGTAAGCAGATAAAGTTCATGTGGTTCTTTGGCAATGACTATATATAGGGCTCATATTATTATGTTAATTTTTTACTGCTCGCTTTTTTAGTTGTGGGGTAATGGAACACATAGATGGTGCTACCATATGGAACATTCCCTGCGTACGCCGCATGTATTATTTTTAATATATAGATATTAGATATTATATATTTATAATTTTAATATAATTTACTTAATAATTATATATATTAGATATATATATTATACTTATATTATCTATTTCGGTCTCATTATTTTATTTAAATATATATTTAATTTCCGTTTTTGTGAAAATGATCAGATTCGATTTTTTCGATCCGCGGTGCTATGCGAAATGTTTGATTTTTAATCCCGCGATGGGATAATGTTGGATATATATTTATTATATTCTGTATTAATATTAGGTTATTCTTTTTATATTAAATCCAAGCTTCCAAACTTTCGATTTCCAACATATTGACATGACTCTTATTATATTGGTTTAGCACAATCGATTATTATATAGTCCAGGGTAGGACGGACGGAGCCCAACTTAAAATGCCGACTACCAGTCTCACTCTTCACTATTAAATGAGAATACAAAGATTATATATTTTTCCTGAGTGAATGTGTGGTTGTGCGGAGATAACATCGAATAATTTTACCCGTTTACGAGAGTAGTTTTTATTTTTTTATAGTTTTTATTTTTGTATATAATGTATTTTCCTTTTTAAAGATGTTTATTATCTTTTTTCTCCGTTTTTTTTTTATATTATGTTCAAATATTCTTCTGAGTAGTTACGTGATCATTACATTTAAAATATTTTGGATAATTTGTCTTCAAGAATATTAAGAAATATCTGTTCAATCATATTATAACGAAAATAAATAACTTGTAAACTCAATACTTATATATAATATTATTATTATCTAATGATTTAATTATTTTATTACTAATTTTTATATATTAATTATATTCTTATTATATATTATTTTAATTTTGTATATTATATTATTATATTATCTATCATTTATATATCTTTCTCACCAAGGTGTAGGTTAATGTGCACTCTCATTACGTAGCCCTCTGCCGTCTGTCTCGTTCTCCTATTCCTCCACGCTTTTCAGTTTCGTCCTCCTTCATGCAGCTGCCCATCCATCTAACTCATCTCTTCCTTGGTTACTTCCGCGCGTATGTGGTAACATTTTTGCCGCGTATCTACTTCTTCATTCGTTACTGTGCCATCTCCTTTGATTTCCATAGATCAGCAGACATGTACCTACTACCTAAGGGTGACTGCTCTACTATTTCCCCTCTCCCAACTTACTGCTCCGACTTGCAGTCTTACACCTTATCTCCCGCCGCTCCACTTTTGGTTTGGTGTCAAGAGTCCTAATTCGAATCCTACATCCAGCTACGACGTCTCAGCATCGGTGTTAGATGAGCACTTCCTTCTGTCAATGTTCTGTTTCATTGGTACCGTTGCCTCAGTCTTTTGAAATTTCTCGATCTTTCTCGATCTCCGTGTTCTCTTCCTACTGAATCACCGTCACTCCCATCGGTAACTAGCTCCGTGTTCGAACATGATCATTGCTCTTTAATTAATCTTTCTCTTCTCGAAAGTTCTCAGACTGTCTAAATGTCCACCAGTTCAGGGCTCCATGATCAGGAAAACTTTCCCATTTATTGTCACACCCTTAATGTAGGTCTCTATCTCTGTACACCATAGCTTTGATCAGCTATACATAGCCTCCCTCTTCCCTTTTCCGGCCAATTTCTTATACAATTTCATCCGTTACATGACAAAGTACACAGGTGAGATACCGTCCTAAAATATTATATATATAACTTTAATATATTATAATTATATCTTTTATATTAATAATTTATAATTTAATATAGTTATTATATTTTAATATAGATAAATCATATATTATATGTATTATAATATTTATATATTGTACTTACATTGACATTCATGATTAGTATAAAGAACATCGAAGGAGAAGAGAGAGAAAGGAAGGGAAGAGATATGAGGAGAGAGAGAGAGAGAGAGAGACGACGGAAAAAGAGGAAGAGAGGAGAGATAATTTTTGTTTGCTATTACTTTCTTATACAGTCGGTTATTATTATATATATAATATAAATATATATATAATTATTATATTAATATATATATAATATATATATATTTATATATTATTTTTACATTTTATTATATATTATATATTCTATATATTACTATATTTATTATTATATATTTATATTACTTTCTTTTGTATACATTGGTGATCATTTTAAATTAGATCTTTTTCGTTTGTATAGCAAATTTTATACTTGCTTCCTATCAAACCCATATGAAAACTAATTGCATAATTGCTATCTAGTGGTTCTCATTTGGTAACATGTAAATTCTCACAACAGTAGAAGGAAATAATAATAAAAATATTAGTTACCTTCAAAATTTATGGAATTGGCAACTCGAATTTACTGACAGAGTGTACCCGCAATGTACCATTTGGAAATATGAATTTTGTAAAGAAAGAAAATAATTAAATAGTCACTAATTATGTATTATAATACGTATCACTAGGATCAGTTTAAGTTACTTAAATCAATCAATAAAGTTCTAGTGGGTACACACTTATATAAAGAATTTCCTCAACTGTACAAGCCAATTTTCACAGAACCGAAATTTTCGACATCTTAATCAAAATGTAAATATTAAAACTTTCACATGTTAGTTTCATTGCTTTTCACACAAAATAAATCTATGAGGCGTAACTGAGATTGTACCGAGGTTTTAAACTAAATTTTCTACTGATTGATAATTTTTAGCTATTTTTTCAGTTTGTGTGATAGCAAAGAGTGACCATCAGACGAAAAAATCCCTCCTCTTTCATCAAGGTCAGAAGCTCGTTTTCATATTTAGCCAGCAGTTGCTAATAATCTCTCACTTGGAAACACTGCTTGAAGACAGGCAAAATATTTCCTGTGCAGAGTTTATTCATGCGTGGGGAAACATTTTGCATTAACGTTCCACCAACTGATGGTATCTAGTCGTTTTTCTTAGAGTGATGTTTTCAATCATTGCACTACATCTTTTAGTAGTTGCGTGTGTCTTCATTTACTACGGACTGGTAAGAATTCTTCCCGTGATAATTGTTATTGATTACTGATAGAAGATGTTGGTTCGGTAGATTTCGTTTTATTTCCTTTTAATGGTGTGGCGAATTGTAATGACTATTAGGATTTGATAGTTTCATTGGGTGACGATTTAAACTTGTTGCTTAATATTGAATTGTTACAAAAAATTGCCTATATAACGTAAAAAAGTTGCAATAGTATAAAGGTCATTAATTTCCACAGAACTATAGGTATTTTTAGCTCTTTGTTTTATGACATCATTCATCTTTTTCAACCGTCTCTTTTTTGAAGATGGTTCAAAATTTTTCTTAGCGTTGAGAGATTAATGGTATTTACTCGAGACAGGAAGCTGTAGAGCGGCTGATTTTTTGGCATCAAATAGATTCATGTGTCTTGTTGACTCAAATTATTATGACTCATAAGGTGACGATCATGAGTTAGTACACAGTTGTTGTTAGTCCCATTTCTCTCATTAAATGGCATTTAGTTCCATCTATAGGTATTTGTATGTATTAAAATTCTTATCAAAATCTCGCATAATGACGACGCAACATCGTGGAAAACGCACGTAATGCGGAATCCTTTAATTATGTGGGAATGCGATGGTTATGTTACCGTGCATCACTAAATATATAGTAAGAATTATATATATATAACATATTATTGAAATTTATATAGTAGTAATTATATAATATATATATATACATTTTATATATATGAATAGATATTATAGTATTTATTAATTAATGAACCTAAATATTGATGCTCGCAATCTCTATAACAAACAAAGTATCTGTATAATCGCTGGCGGTATCGGCAAAATTTGGATCCGTTATTCGGTTCGGTATCGAGCAAATGAAAATTTTTGCGAAGTACTTGTATTCAGTAACAGGTATCGGCCTCAAATTTTGGTATCGGTGCCTTGCAAACTGTGTAGAATAATATTATATATATATATATTATTATATATTATTTATACTTATATTATATTAATATATTATATAATATATATTATATATATCTATAACTTTGTTATATATATGTATGAGAGCTGTTCATCGATGTTTGAAAATTTCAGATTTTAAAAAATTACTTGGTACACGTATTTCAACTGGGTAGAAAATAAATTTATAGTATATAGAAAATTCTTTAGGAATTCTGGGTGAACTACTGGGGGGAGAGGTTGAACCCTAACCCTACGCCATCCATGAAGAAATAGAGTATTTTTTCTAACCTATGTTGCTAGGAGCCAGATGTTTCATATTAGTTTTTTTAATGAGGATAAAAAGTTTTGGGAGGAAACGTAGTCCTTGAGCCCTTCTGCTGCGTAAGTTCATTCATACTCTCGGATGTTATCAAACGTGTAGTTTTTGATGCAAAATAGGTCGCGAATATCTCTCAGAGCCGTTTTACTTAGGTCAATGACCGCGGCGATGTTAACTGTCGATTAGTCGGTGAGGGCAATAATAATAATACGTGAACTTGATTCTAAAAGTGTTTCGAGTTTATATTTTCTACCTTTATGTTTTCAATAACCTTTTTTGAACTTTTATGCTGAATTGGTATATATATTTTCATTGTTATTTTTTAAACAGAATTCGATTGGCATCCTGTTGGTATATATAGATTATATAGTGAGTATATAGTTATGATAGTAACTTCGAATATATTATATTAGGATATTTATATATATATATATATATATAGTATGGTATATTGTATATATATATATAGTATATATATATATTATATTAAGTATATTATATATATATATTTATTGTATATTATATATATAGTATATATAGTGTTTCACTTTTTATTATGTAGATTTTAACGTTGAAAATAAATAACATTAAATAATTTCTTTTTTACGTTTCTTAACGATTAACTATTATTCACTCCTCCCTCCCCCCCCCCCCCCTTTTCATTTTCCCGTTTCCCTCCCCATTTCTTCCGTATTTATTTTTTTTCTTCGCTTTTATTCTTTATTTGGTTGCCTATGTAAGCGGTTGCCTTTGGATTGTAAGTCCTTTTTAACCTGAAAATAAAATGAATGGAAGAATGGTTTTGGTTTTTAAAATGTTGGGTTGAGAGTTAAAGAGGTGAAGAGACAGTTTGATTTTTTTATTGAGTTCGGTGGTTTGATTTAGTGGTTTGGTTGGACGATAACACGCATTGCTCCCGATGGGGTCACGAACCTTTGTTTCTTACTCGCTGTCTTGGGTTTGTTTCAGTCATTATCGTTCATTTCATTCACTTTTCTTCTTCTTCTTCGTTATTTCCGTTTGATTTATGTTTTTGTTTGTTGGATAAGAGTGATGAGTAAGTAGCTCACTTGTGTGTGGACTTACGAGATGGGGAAAAGGGGTTTCGATTCGTTTGTTAGTTAGGTTGGATTTTAAGTGAGTATTGATGCATTGTTGCATGTAATTTGTTTGGTGTATTTGTTGGGTTAGTATGGTTATGCAATGTAATTTATAGTGCATGATTTTTCTACCCTTCTAATGTGTGCGGTGGGATATATAATTGACATACAAACATTCTTAAAATAAAAAAATGGTTAATTTTCTTTATTTTCCTAATGTCTTAAAGAAAGAAGAAAAAAAGAATTAAACTATAAAAGTTATATGAAAAAATAGTCACACATGCGTACATGTAACAGTATATGTGTACAGACGCATGGTAAAGCGCAGGAACAAGACTACGAATAATTGCGATAATGAATTCTTAGTTTACGGAGAAGTTCCCTTTCAAGTTCTTTTTCAGTGCTAAATCGCAATGGAACGGTGTGAAACAATAGTGGTTTCGTTGGTTGTCTTGTGGTTGTATTTTGTTTGTTGTTAAATATATTTATATATAGATATATTATATCTGATTATATATATATATAATTTATAGAAGATAATTTATATATATTATAATATTTATAGATTAGATTTTATATAGATATATTATATATAGTATAGTATTTAATAGTATATCCTCCGTATGAGTTTGCATGGGTGCAGCTGAATATTTTTTGTTTGTTTTTTTTTTTTTTTACACTTTCAATTACCGGTAATTGTTTAGATTGATCCTAACATTAATTTGAGTGCTGAATGAGCAGGATCAAAAATTAAAAAAAAAAGAGAGTAATCATTTGTAAAATTAGAGAGTACTGTGTATTAGCGTATCGTTAGTTTGGTAGCACCCGGCTCGGCCAACGTCTCCGAGATATTTTTGTAGATCCAAATCTTTCTCGACAGTATGCATGAAAGAAAACTGTTACGGCAAAGTAGATCCTATTAGCGTAGCTGTCGAAAGTTATCTTGCATATCGTCGTCCATAATAGGTTAAAGTTGAGTTTAACTGCATTTTAGTTAGAAGCGTACGATCCATAATAGAGTTGGTTGAGTATTATACGTGCTTTCTAAGTTCAGGTGTATGGCTATGTTTTTTTTACGATACACAGAATTTATATCGTTGAAATAATATAAGAACAATCGGAACTATATACACCCAGGAAACACTATTATTTTTTAAACTTAGCATATAAATTTTTTCACGTAAGATTAGAAAATTAAAATCGCGCTTTCTATCTCAAGCAAATGAAGCTTTTGATTACTGTTTATTAATTATTAATTTTTTCAATTATATGCTATTCTTCTATCAAACTGTTTTTTTAATTTCTAAGAGAAAGATGCAGTAACTATTTAAACATATATGATATAAAATAGTTAACATATAATCTGTACCAGTATAATTTTAAAGGTTTAGTAATAAATTATAAGTATAACTGATCGTAATAGTATTATTATATGTGCTATATATATATTATGATTGATAATATTTTAGGTATACTTATAGTATATTGGATGTAGTAGGGATGAATGAGTGCGCCGTTGTTTGTTGGGTTTGTTAACTTTATATCCCAAGAGGAAGAACAAGTGCCTCAGAATGTTTATAGAATGTAATTGAGGAAGTTAATAGAAGAAGGGAAGGTAAGTGAAGTGCAAGGTCGGTCGGAGGAAAGTGTAACTAGAGTTCATGTGAGTCGTGAATGCGTCTAAAAGGGAAGGATTATTGATTAGGTGAAAGGAGGAATATTATACTGACCCTTCAGAATTAGTGTAAGGCTTATAGATGACGAATTTAGATTAATCAGAATGGTTATGAAAGAGGTGTCGCGTCATGCGGTGAAAGAACGGAGAAATGTTTTTAGATTATTTTCCACCAACTTTCGATCTTTAAAAGTTGTAGGCAGAACGTGAATTGGTATCCCCAACCTTGGACCAAGAGAAGGCAAGTGATTTAAATTGATTTGGGAGTGAATTTGCTACTGCTCTGGAAATTTTTTTTTTTTTTAGAGGTATAGATGTTAGGGAGTTAGATGAGAGAGTGTATTAATGGTTCCGCAAATAAAAATTAAATGATGTAATTTGCCGATAATCAAACGAGGTGTCAAAGCCTGTGCTGTTACACAGTGTCGCATCTTACCACAAAGGCTTTAAAGGAGATGAATTAGTCTCTTATTTGGGTCATTACATTATATGATTGACAGGTACTCTCACAGACCTCCATCAAAAGTGCTAATCACATAGCACTCCCCGTTGGAACTCGCTATTAAAGAACCCTAAATTATCTTTTCCCATATTGTTGTAATCCATAATGGATTTAAACTCTCTACATGAGAAGATGTTTGGTACCTGGGTGAGTATTAGTTTCACGTGTTTTAATAATATGTGGGAAACATATTAGTGTCCTACGTGAGCCAACTCTTAGTAATGTATTTATTATTATATTTTAATTGATTATCCTGTTTCTTTAATATGAATCGCCAGTCCCGCTGAATCTTATAATAGGATCTATAGGCCTCTTGCTATTATGAGTCCGAAACACAAACAAAATAAGTTTGTGACCTTAATTAATTATAACCATACACATCATATTTCAGAAATATGTACATGTATTGCTTACATAAAAACTTGCTCGCACGTTTATTAAAAAAACTTTAGCACAAAAAAGGATGTAGTTGACTACCCATTCATTAACTCACTCCCCTATCAAACCGATCACAGAAGCGATATTAATGATCAATATCCTTCTTTATAGAAGATACTTGTGTATGTAGATATTAACTTAGATGCGGCGTTAGATGATCACAGCATGCATCCTGTCTGTTTTGAATTCATATCATACAAAGGTAATAAGACATTATTTTGGATCTGTAAAGATATAATTTTATTTCGATGTGACGTACTAATATGTCGAGATTGATCGTACAATAGATAATAACATTGATGGCCGTTTAATATACTGTGTTCACAACTACTTTGTTTATAATCGTAAATGTACGTGAAGTAATAGTCCTAGTTTCTTCATGTATTGCTCATCATGTCTCATCTCTTCTCATATCTCTCCTGTACTGCTCTTCATCCTGTCTCATCGCTCATCTCTACATAATTCCTCTACTCTCGCGAATCTCCTAGATTTATCTCGTCTTTGTTCAATTTGCATCCTCTTTTTCTGTTCTCATTCGCCTTCTCCGACCCGACTTCTTCTGTCTTCTCTCTCGCTCTCCTGCCTCTCCTCTTCTCTGCTCCTTCCTCTCTTGACTTCTAGCTCTCGTCCTCGTTTCCCTCCTCCTCCGTCTCTCGCTGCTCGTTTAGACTCGTTGGAATATTAGTTTATGTATACTTGAGAGGATGGGAGAAAACGAATGGAAAGCTCTTTAATGGGTGATACTTTCACATAAATCTACACGAGTTATATGTTAAATAAACATATAATGGATAAATAGCACAGATACAAACAGAGGCTAGTATCTAGCGGTTGCAGAGTCTTGAACAATGGTACTCTTTTAATCTGCTACGGTTTTGTTTACCGCTCCACTTCATAGTTACTTGATATGCAACCGACAAAATCGGTGTCTAAGCTTTAAGTATGAAGGTTACACGTTGGCACCGTAAGTTATAACCTTGGATATACTAATTTCTTACCGGGCTATATCAACTTCAAATTTTAACTATTTTTGGGAATACTTGGTATACATATATATGCACACTCCTACAGAAGAATACTACAATATAAATTAACAATCATATAAATTATTAGAAAAATAATTTGTTCAAATTTAAGTTGCTTACTTTGCAATTTGCAAGTTGATATTAATACAAATGTCAATATCTCGTTTTCTTAATTTAGTCATCTATTATTACAGATCGAAGATGATAATCTCTTCAGATTATAATTATCCTTCCAAGACAATACTTCTTGATAAAGGCTTCTTTCTTTCTTTTCTAGAATGTGAGTGACCACTACTATTCCACTAATATGTATTTCGTTCATGTATAACAGCCAGAGATCAGAGAGGGTATAAGACTAGGACCTGCCAACAAATTAATCAGCAACTTCCATCTCAACTAGTTGTACTATGTGCATATAGCACTTTAATTTATTCCATTATTTCACAATTATTAAATGCAATTACAACACCTACCCGAATTAAGGGGTTAACATATTTTTTCAGGGTGCTTTATTTACAAAGTTTCTACAGTTCAAAATGTCTCAAACAAATAAAAAATAATCAACCCTTAGTAAAATGTTCAAATAAATTGTAACGTGAATTCAGAAAAACAACTGCCCCTCCCGCCCTTCAAAACTCTTTCAAGACGAGACCGCACATGGTCCTGCGCTATTTACAACTCTCCAACCATCTTAACTATCCCCAACTCAAATCTTAACGAACCATAGTTCACCATATTAAAAATAAACATTAATGGGCTCCACAAAAAACACCTCGAAATACAGACTTCCTTGCCAAACTCAATGTATACATAGCACTAATCTAAGGAGACCACATCCCAGCAAGCACCCTCAAAACAGCCTTCTATTACGACTCTATATACACGAATAACTAATTACCAACCAACCACACACCTTAATAAAAAAAAACACCTACCTCAAGTCCTCAACTAACACAACCAACCTCATAAATGACCCCCGTCTTAAATATTCAACCTTTTAAATTCCTTATCAACAATACTGCACACATAATCTACAAATACACTCCCCACCCTACATTAAATTATTGTGGCAACAGCTATAAACTCAAACTAACACCCCTATATTCCTAACTTAGGTATGGGCTGCGACTTCAACGCCCATTATTCTGTTTGGTATCAAGACCATCCAATAGACACCAAAGTTATTCATATTTTCGACGAACTGGATTCGTTAATCATCTTAAATTATATAAATATACCTACACGATTACCACAACAGACCCAACCAGACCCCATCAGCCTCCAACATAACTTTCTCCACACCCTCTCTACACCCAACATGGGAAAAAGGATATAGACCTAACTTCCGACTATGTACCAATAATAATAACATACAGATCAACTAAATAATTCTACCCCCAAAAAACGGCCACATACACAAATTATATACATATAAGTTATACTATACATATTATCATTATATATATTCATCTATATCTTATATATATTATATATATATTTACTTATATACATATATATATATATTATATATAATATAATATATATATATATAATAGTATATAATAAAGCAAACTTAAGAAAAATCTTCACTCTCACTAATTATAGAAACATCACTAACACAACCCGAAACATCACAAATTCCCATTCCCTAAATTCCGAAATCAACACCCTAACTAATACTCAAAACGGCCAATCCATATATCCCCAAGGGGTACAGAAAACAATACAACCCATTCCTTACCCCAGAAATCTGCAACGAAATAAACTCCCTCAACACAGAACACATACTGGAGAACGCACCACACAAATAAACGCACCGAATAACCAAATCTCAACCCAAATCCCAGTCTCACAAACACTAATAAAATTCATATTACATTTACTTTAAACAATAAATCAAAAAATAATAACAAACCCCAATGCCAACTTATCGAATACTGGTCAACAATCAAACCGGTATACACAACCCATAAAATCGAACCCCCTGAACATTATATGAAGCCTTTAAAGACCATAAACAACCCTCTACCATTCATCATCACCAAAAACCAGCACTGCAACCCGTTGCAGAACCTCCTATACCAAGTGGCGTAATACATGTCTCCTTGAAGATTAGAACACCAGATGCGAAATTAAAAGTAGAATAATGACTCATTACTACTATCATATCTATACTATCATTATATATATTATATATTATTATACTATTATATATATCACTATATAGACATATAATATTATAATATATAAGATTACTATTACTCCTCTCCTCTAATTATACTACTATACTATTCTCTATATCTATATATACTATATATGAGTATTATAACGTACCGTACATCTTTACGTGGGCATACTATGGGTAAACATCCCATGGAAGAAATCGAAGAAAAATAGTAATTAAACACTTCTAGAGGAGAAAAAATTCATTATCTTCGCCTTAATCAGGTAGTATAGGTCGAGACTGACCCAATGTACCGCGTTCACCATGCGATGATCCCACCAGATTATTCAAATTATATTGAATCTAAATAACGCATACCGATGTCCTCCTCGCTCTCATGTTCTATTTTCTTCCATTGATTCAGAGAAAATTTTCTATACAATTAACTAATCAATTAATAATAATAATAATATAATAAAAAATAATAAAAAATAATAATACAAAATAATAATAAAACATAATAATAAAATAATAATAAATAAATAAAATAATAAATAATAATAATGCCAATATCATTAATTAATTAATTTAAGGTTTATATGTAGGCAAAATTATTTTTGAAATTTGTCTCACCACAAAACTTTTTAAATTCTTTTGCATTCTTCTAAAAATAATTGCAAAAACTTGTAGAAATTTTTCAATTTCCGGTAAACCTGCTCATAAGAAAGACCAATTTCGCTTGCTGAAATAAAGTTGCCTGTAGCTCTGATGTACACTAACACTGGAAGGGCGTTATACATCCTTCTCTCAAACACAGTATCCATTAATGTGAAAGACGAGCCTTCTCTCCCAGCCACTCACTTTATTGACATCTTTCTCCTTCATGACAGTGCAGGATTCGAATTTTTCTAAAAGTTCTTCCTCAAATCATTCTCGATCAGACGTCTCATAAATTATGCGTCAATATTTTCCCTCTCATTAGTCATTATCATATAGCGAATGAAATAGTATATGATTTTAGGTACTGCACAAACGTGATACATCATAAACTGTTAAAGACAACATAACTTTTTTCAAGAAGCGAAATCATAAGTTCTTTAGTGATTCATTTAATCAGTAAACAGTGAAAAACTCTACAAATTCTCATCACCTATCTTTAGAATTAGAGGAGGCAATATATATATATATATATATTATATATTTAATAATATATATGATATTAAAATATATATCTTATATAGTATATAGTATTATATATATATTTATATTAATAATATATATATATATATTACTAAATATTATACAATTATATATACTTAATAATATATAATATATAATTATAATATATATATAGTTAAATTTATCATAATTTTTTACAAATAATAATAATATTAATATATACGTAATTAAATTATTATATATAATAATATATATATATATTATATATTAAATATAATACATATTTTATACATATATATATATATCATTTACCGTAGTATTAGAGAATATTTTCAAAAATAGTACAAATTGCATGATAAAAATATTATAATGCCAAATGATTAAAGTTTTAAACATAAATAATAATAATCATATATTAATATAATAATTTAATAATTAATTAATATAAATAAATAATAATATATAATAATAATAATAATAAATGCTAGTTGTAGTGGAACAGTATTTTAGGCTATTAAAATAAAAGGACAGTAAATAATGCTTGAGAGGATTCATGGTGGCAGGAGTTGTAAGGGTGAGAACCAAAACCCACACACAGGTGGCTGTAAGAACTGTTTCTTTTCTGATCTTCTCCAAAAACATTCACACATGAAATAATAAATAATATTAAAAGTTTCAAAAGCTCTCTTTAAAAGGTATATATCATATATATATATATATATATATATATATTAATTATATTATAATTTATTACGATATATATTATATATATTTATTTATTTATATCTAGATATTGTATATATGTTATTTATTTCTTTATATCTAGTTATATAGGTATATTACTTACCATAATATATGTCTAGTACTTCTATATATAGAATTCTTAATACTTTAGTACTTCATTATAACTCATATAATTTTACATTATGTTAATAGTAATTAACAGCACAAACCCTACACAATTCACTTCCATAATCAGAATCTGACTCCTCATGCCGTTCTTGGTTTATATATAAATGTATTATTTTATTATTATCATCATCACATTACATTTAAAAATTTATTTAATTCCCGATTTCATTATTTTTATTATATTATTTTACATTCATTATTATATTATTCTTATTATTACTTTATATATTACTTGTTAATGATAATTTTATTAAAACGTAAAATGCGTTGAGTTTCTGCAACTCAATAGTTTTTAATCCGGATAAAATATTAATATATATACTCTTATATAGCGTAGATTAATTTATTTGTAATAGAAATTCTGAATGACCTTTTATTTATTTAAGATTGTCAAAAAAAAAAAATCTTTATAATACGCTATAGACTATAGGCTCTGGATTAAATTAAATAATAAATCAGCGATTTTTCTTTTAATAAAAAAAACACAATATACTTGTTTTATTTTTATAAAACAGAAAAAAACTCAAATTTTGGTTTTCTATTTGTATTTTTTTTAAAATTACTTTCTTTTCATAATATATCAAGTTCTCTCTGAGCTACCGTATTTAGCTTTAAAAACAGTGTAAATACAAGATGATCTTATAAAGAGTATGCAATATCTTAAAAGTATGATTTTTTCTAGAAAATTTAGTAAAGTTTGTATATTTTTGTATATATATATCATTATCATTTTCACATGATCTGATTATTATTATTCATAGGACTTTATTTATTATTATGATTATACTCATTATTATTATTATTATTAATTATTTACTTGATTATTTATTAAAAAATATATATATATTATCTGATATATATATAATACTATTATTACTATATTATAGTATATATATATATATTATTATATATATATTATATATTATATATATCTATATAAATTATATTTTTATATATATTAATACTATTTATTAATATATTAATATATATATATATTATATATATATAATATACTATATATATATAATATTATACGTATAAATATATTATAATATAATATATGAAAATATATATTACTTCTGTTATATGAATAATATATACACCGTAGATATTAAATTATCAATCTACCTTTTTCTCCCCTTAAAGACTTGGTGTAAGTGTCTAAAAGAAGCATCAGGAAAAGAAAGCTGGAGTTAGTAAATAAGAAATGACAGATAAGCTCGTAAGAAGGGAAGAGTCTCATAGCCTTACCCCTATCCCCTCTTAGTACATTTACTTTATGTAAGGCACTCGCTCACATCAGAAATATCCACCCTATAGCTTCACGCGACTGCGACGACCACTCCTACCTATTGTAAAATTCGTCAGTTTTTGTAGAGAATTGTCATCCCTATTTGGCCCAGTTGAAGGACCACAACCCATATACCATATCACCTAATCAACAAACCCTCGCCATTCTCTCATGATATGTCACCGTATATTCTCGCCTCTGACGACAAACTCACATATCGATCGTCAGACTGTTGTACTGACTCAATCCCTTTTTCTTCCGATTCCCCAGCCTGGTTTCTCGGTTTCCAACCTACTCGCTCACAATATACATCTTCTTCGCTTAAGAAACCTGAATTCTAATCAATACATTCCTTTCATCACTCACCATCCATGACCAAACCATTCTCGCGAACATATTTTCTACATTAATTCTCTCGTTTACCCTATTGGGTCTCACAACACACAACTCTATCTAAATATTGCTTGCATTCCTCATTTTATCAAATTCTTCTCAATAACCTAGCTATTGCCCCTATAGATTATTCATGTCCATACTGAAACACAATTGGAACTTAGATCAAGAACTTCTTCTATTCCTAGAAACCATTTAGGTTCTCACTTACATACGACAATATACACACCTAATAGTAACAACATCCTCGTCATGTGAAGACCCTAGTCACCCTTAAAATAAAATTTTACTTAATTAGTCTACCTATACATGAATTAATCACACTATATCGATTTTTATCTCCACCAGCCACTCTTCCTTCATCCTAAACAATTTGCTTATACCTTTATAATATATATATACTCAAGAGCACTTATGTGTCCATGACTAGCTTCAACATCTATAACTAATAACTTTCACACTGAGGAGCTGTCAACTCTCTCACATACCATAACTTAATACTCTTTATCTATTATACCATATTGAATCACGTTACTTTCCAAATCCCCTCTTTACACACTCTGTGCCCAAATAATAATCTCTTTATTATTGATAACTCTATAAACCGCTACCTAATTCTTCTGTCCAAATACTCGTCAATTCGTCCACACAAAAATCCAAATCATCGGTAGAATACATTTATATATAGGTTAAGTGGCACCCTGCCACTCATCTCCATTCTCCGGTCATTATCTAACACCATTTATCCATGTATCACGTATTACTAAGTATATATACCCTAATTTCAATATTCTTGTCATAACTCAACTACGTATCCATATACAAACTTATGATATATAACTACATAAGGAGACATAACACTAAACCCTTGCTCACTCCGCTTTATCTATCAATACTAAAAATCAATCAACTTTTGACACCAATTAGTATTCTTTAAAACACACGCCTTACTACCTATACGTCATATATTCTTTGATTCCATTCATATAAAGTAGTACCTTAACCTATATACCCAACATATCTATATATCACTAAACTCCGCCATAGAGTACCTCCCTATTAACTCCTATTGCAAACCCCTGTTAGCAACTCCATAAAAACCGTTTAACCTATCCAATTTTAATTCTTACTTCTCCCTCAGTTTCTCCATCATTTGACTCTCAATGTAAAAGATCTGTTCCTAACATCATCCCCGCGATATCTACTTCCTTAAGAACGCTACCTTGTTCTCACCTAAATCAGTCCTTCAAGTCTCTCGGCGCACTCATGTCGTACCAAATATCACGCATAACATATTATTCTTTACGCCTTATCATAACATATATATTACACTCATCACATCTTAAATTCCACCATTAATTCTACAGCTTCCCTTTATCTCTTTTACCGCATTATATCAAGTAGTACTTAAATACTGCTCTCCTTCAATAATATTCCCCTCGGAAAACTATTAAACCTCTCCATAAACACGCTTTTACTTACACCACACTTCAATAGATCCAATCACTCAGAAACTTGTACTCCATCTTGATTCATTTACACCAGATTATTTCTTCAGGTAATCCGTCGATACCTGTATTCTTACCATTCTTCATACCTATCTCACTCTACCCATGTTTCCTCTCCTTGACTAATAAACCTTCATCCCCCAACAATACTTATTCCTTTCTATACTTTGCCACCACTGCAAACACCACACATCATATCGTCCCTATTCACCTCTTCATTCTGAAAATAGTATACAGATTTTCGAAGTAGTCTTCTTTCCACACTCCCCTCATAATCCATTTCATCAGTTACAAAAAAACACCATCCCTATTTCATTATTCTGTAGCAGGTTCCCCTTATTCTATATTTTACGAACCTTTTCGCGCTTCCTTCTCAGAAGAGCTTCCTATTCCCATTTGTATTCCCTTTACATTTCCTTCCTTACTCAAACTGTCATTTACTCGCTTATACTTTCTTTTTACGTACGCATCCTATTTTAGCAATTTCATTTTATCTTCCTCTACTATATATATTATTATAATTCCAAGTATAGCTATATCATTCCTTTTTTGATAACCTTATTCATTTCTGCTTAATTTTTACGACAATTCAAACCACGCTTTTGTTTTTGTACTATTCAACCGTATCATCCACCTCTTTCATTCCCACTCACTAAACTACTTGTCCGATCTCGACTTCCAACTTTAGCTACACCTCACAATACTTCTTTTGACTACTGCTAACAATTGCTATTCCTAGACTTTTATGTAGTTTCAGTCTTGTTCACATTCAAATCTGATTTACTGTCAGAGCGTTTCTATACATACGTATCATACTATTACCTTTAGTTCAACAACTTCTACTAACTCTTATTATTTTTACCCTCTTCCCGTTCACGTATTCACACTCTCCTCTCACCATCCAAGTCCCCAACTATAACTCTAATTTACATACCTGTATGAAACTAAACATATAATTGAGTCCGATAAATCCCCACTTTCTAAACACCTTTACTGATTTAACATATTCGCTTAACCAACCTTCACCGACAGGAATTCACCAACAGCAAATCAAATCATACTATTTTCACTTCGCATAACCATCTCTTACCTTACACCAAGACTAGCTAAAATCATCCCCTCCTTAGTAATTGCCCCAGGATTGCTATGGTAAGTTAATAAGATATAGTATTTACTTACATATACAACACCTCGCTCCTATCACAGCAAATCGATCCACCTTATCACTATCTGATTCATCATTTTCTACCTATACTCCCTAAATGAATAATCCAGCCTGTTCGATATTTAAATATTACCCATCCTTTTTATTTAATTCATATATAATAATATCATATTTAATTTATCTAGTACTAATAATTAATATATTAATATATTAATATAAACTTCATGTGCAAGTAAGAGAAAATGTAATATAATTGTTCCAGTATTTAGAGTATTTGCGAGATAGAACAATTAATAGATGTAATTTATAGTTTATTAAAGTCCTTTTATGAAAGTTTTCATACTAATAAGTATCTTATATAGATATATAGGTATAATGATAATAGATTAATACGCTGAATGCCCGATGAAGACTCAATCCGTATTAATAGTTACAATAGGCCCTAGTATTGAGAACATATAACTTAAGTACTTCGGATAATACTGTATAATTTAAAAACATCATAAAATTATACATAAAAAGATTTATATATAGTAATACCAACAAAAAATAAATCAAAATAATAGACAATTATTCTGTTGAATTTAAGCACCTTCAATTGCTAAAGGAAAAAAAAACCAAAATTAAAAAAAACCGTTTTTTCACAAACCCTACCTCTAATGTGAGTGCTATGGACTTGATATTCTTTGATGAAAGCCGAATATAGACATAAAATTTTGAATTGAACGATTAATTATTAGTAGATCATTAACACTCGAACTGATAGTTAATAAAAGAACGGAGATATCTATTAATAATGATGTATTAGTAATAACGTTTAAAACCTATATTAACTTTTTTCTGCTAAAATTTATTGCAGCACTCTTATTAAACATAAAATTTCTATTATAATTATAGAATTTCTAATAAATAGCATTTACTAGTTAGTAAATTATAATAAATAGTTCTATTATAATATAGCATTATGTGTAAGAATAAATAAAGTTATGTAGTAGAAGTTAATCTAAATTTACTATCGTCAACTTCTATCCATACATGTTAATTAACTTACATATAATATTATTTCGATTATTTTAAGCATAAGGAACCTTCTAAAATATTCTCTTCACAGAACTAGATAAACATAAAAATATTTTTTGGGTATAAGTTTAAGGAATAACATAAATTCATATATTATATATAATTCTATATTATATAATAAATACTATATATATTTATATTTATTTTTCATATATACAATTAGTAAATATAATATATAATACTTTATTAATATATATCATCATACCTTTTTCAGTATATACTATATACTTTTTTTTTTATAAAAAAATCACATAATATTTAGTAATTATATATATAATTTCTCTGCCACTTTCTTCACCCTCTACTCTCATTTATTCATTGATTAATATATATAACTATACTCACATATTTTCTTTCAGATATGATCGAGTTACTTATACGTAATCTACATATAATTCTAGTTAGGTATCTTTAATATACAATAACACTGTTCTTCTACTTATACATATTACTACCTAACCTCATGCTCCTAAACATACGCTATTATCTTTAGTATAAGCGTACCTAACTCATTTATAATCAGGTATGAGCTTAATTGGCTGTGTGTTGGTGATAGGCATTCGTCCGCTTCTATGTTTTCTTCAGTGTCCGGTTATATAGTCTTCTTAGGTTCGGTTGTGATAAATGTAGCGGCCTACTAGTGATCGTATTACCGGAGAGTGAAGTGAGCCTATAGGTCATTCATATCTCCACTATCTTAACGATAATACTATATTTATTCTCTTATTATAATACATAGGTATTTAATAATGACGACTTATTTATATTATTTACGGAATACAGGAGCCTGAGATGATATAAAAGTGTACCTAATATAATACGGACTTGAAAAACTTTCGTCTCTATATATCTAACTTAATTATCTTTATTTGAACACGGTAATGTAATAATATA
>JABUQX010059091.1:20000-53167 GCA_015478945.1 Trachelipus rathkii | reverse complement strand
CCAGAAAGCACACAGCTACGGTTCACTCTGCTCTAAAAAGGGCAAAGAGTTCTCATTCTCTCCTCCATAATTACCTAATCATTCAGATGTTGAAAGTTAAGGTAGTCTAAAAATTGTAGCAGACTTTGTTCTCTAAATCAAAAAACAAATATCAACTACAATTTATAGTAAGTAATGGTCCTTATATTTTGAGACAATTTTGCGAAATACGTAGCGAGTCCTTACATTGCAATTGATTGGCAAAAATGGGGCCAGTGGCTGAGCGCCTTGCCAATACATCATATCTTTATAAAAGGTTAGCCATCAAAGAGAAATTGTTATCATCATCAATGCATTTCTTGTGCACTACCATCGAAAAATCTTGGATTGCGAGAAACCTGCCCCCCAGAATTTTAAAGCCATTATCTAATAGAAGGTGTGACAGCCATGTTGTTGAGTGTTTTCTTGATTAATTTAGAGAGACAAAGTTATGCCTTCAATTTAATAGACCTCTTAATATCTCTCAACATCAGAATATCTAAGGTTAGTCTTGGAGGACGAGATGAGACTCATTGGCCGCGTTTTTAGATGTAGTCAGATGGTCACCGTTACCTTGGGTGCTTCTACTTCTATTATAGAAAAGACTCTACCACAAACTAGGCTGATACCATCTTTTTCAGCTTCCTTCCGACCGCCAAGTTGTATGAACTGTCCTGTAGCCGAATTTTAAGCTTACAAACTTCAAACATCGTGGTTGGATTTCTAAGAAAGACATTTCAATTTCTAACTCAGTTGTCAAAATTTAATTTTTCCAGAACAAATTTCTTATAAAACTTGTGCAAACAGATTCTTCGAAGACCTATTTCGTCCTAAAAATAGCCAGATGTTGGGATTCATCAGTGGAATGCAGTTGTTTATTTGAAAGGTTCCTTACACTTTGAGGTCCCACCACTCCGAAGCTCGTTAAAACCCTCTCAATTATCTCAATTCTCTAAACAAATTTTCCATCACTTATAAAGTTAATTTTCATACTGTAATGATTTTTCTAATGAATTAGTTTTTATTTCCAGACATGAAGATACTCCGCTTTTGCTTGTTGAGTTCCTGCGAGTATACTTTATTCTATTCTTGTGCGCAAAACCTGTCCAAGCCCGATATGATATGCCAGGGTTACGCTGCAGCTGAGGAGTTTTCAAACATCTGGAGTCTTTCATTAGTAACATAGCCATTAACTCACCTGAGAACTCTAGCTATCACGGACTCCATTCTGCAGAGAGCCGTCTAACATCGTCAAAAGATGCTTAAAGTGTTTGTCTCCAGCGTCAGATTCTTGAGCAAGGATTTCTCGGAGAAACTTGTTTAATACATTATACAAAAGATGCAACCTAACCTTGATAGCTCCTCAATTAAGTTTATTTGTTTTTAATTTTGGTTTTAATTAATTAATTATTCTATATTTTACTTTAAATGTAAATCCGTTTTACCCACGTGTGATTGGTATTTTATTGACCCTATGTGCCAAAGTACTTATTTATACTCATTTTAAAAGAACAAACACCAAAACAAAGTCCTTGATAATTCAGCTAATATAAGCAATTCATTGTTTCGTTATTCTTATACATTCCTCCCGAGACTGTCAACTAAAACTTTGATAATTTCCCATTATGTTTGGAGTATAATTTTTTTTTTTTTTTAGATGTCCCCTTTTTGATTTTTAGTCACGTGTTTCTTACTTTTTTGTTTTTATTTATTGTTATATCGATTATAATATTATTTTTTTTATTATTAATTATATTTTTATTATATTTATTATTATTATAATTCATACATTTTATTATATTATTATTATTATTATGATTGTTATTATTATTATTATTTTCGGTATTAGATTTAATTATTAATTATTATTATTATTTTATTATATATATTATTATTTATTATTATTATTATTGATTATTATTTTTTATATTATTATATTCATTATTATTATATTAATATGTATTATTAATATTATCATTATATTATATTATTATTATTATTATTTTATTTTATTAACTTTCAAAATATTATTTACTGTAATTTAATTTACGTCTTAGCGGATGATTGGTATTTGTAAACCCGAAAAAGGCGCTAGATTAAATGTCATCAAAGCTTCTGTTGTCTTATTTGTTTTTTATAAGTTGATGTCTAAGACAGAATCTATTGTATTTAATATATATATATATATTTATATATATATACGTATATACTATAGTATATAATTTATTATTATTATATATATATATATATATATTAAATATATATATTATATAGGTATATATATAAACCTCTGCGACAATCGGAGGCTGGTCGACCGCAACGATAGAACCATTTATTGTTACAATAGATATGTTGTATGAACGCTTCCCGCTTCAAGTTACGGAATGATGTAAGTCTACACTAGTCTTGTTGTGTGAAGCCGTCGCAATGTAGGTTTAAACGACGACTTTAGGTTACTAATTTTAATTTATATGATACGATTCAACGTGTGTATCGCTTAAGGTTCCTTCGGAAACACGTGGCGATACCTTTTTACCTTGCCAATTCATCGTTGATTCAAGTACAATGTAGCATCGATTCGAATGGCATCACTTACACTGCTTCCCGATGTTAAACAGACATGACTAATGTTTACGGTCTGCTGAGAACGAGAAATGGACGAAAGGAGTGGCCTCATGTACGGGAACGTTTGCAACACAGAAATCACCCCCCCACACAATGTTTGCTCGCCTTCATCAGCGCCCTTCGAGATAATGGGACCTTTCGTCTCCGGCTGCATTGGTGGGAAGACGCCGTAATACGAGGATCCCAGTTTGAAGAAGTGTGCTGAAGAGTCGCAACCAGCCAGATCAAAATAGCACGACGCGCCATTGCCATGTTGGGTTATCAGTACAGCGTCTGTGGTTCGCTGTTTCATTGCAAGAGCAACCTCCCGGTTTGAGATTCAGCAATCCAGAAAGTACAAGGACTTGGGCCAACAGCTTCGCACCCCGTGTGGGATTTGCCCGCTGGTTTCTGCAACGGAGCATTGATAATGCGTTTACCCGATGAAGGCGCGCCGTTCACACGTGATGGCTACCATCAACAGAGAAACACCATTATGGGACGAGGGACCAATTCGCACGCACTGTTCCATAGAGTTTCCAGGACGATTTTAAACGTAAACATTGGGGTGAGAATTCTTTGATTAATCTGCCTGGATATGATCATCATGTTCCACACCCCCGTTCTTGAATGGACTGACTTCGTGCTACAACTACTACAACTAACTAGGAACACGCTGTCCGCAGCTCAGATGGAACGATATAACCCCCTCTGCGCCCGCAGAAGCATGTGGTTCCAACATGAGGGGCTCAAAGGCATTACAGCCACCAAATCCAGGCGCATAGCAATCTGACAGACGTCAACACTAACAAATGTGGATAGGAAGAGATGGGGACCTGGTTTGCGTAGCCTGCAAGTTCCGCCCCGACCGTCACGCCCCTTGATATTTTCTTTGGGAGATTGAAGAAGGTTGTGTACAATTACCCAAGTCACACAAGAAGGAAAACTGTATTCAGCGAAATATTCGCTGCGTCTTTGATCAATCAGACACCATTTGAGGGCATGTCGTTGAGTCCGGACAGGCCAATGGCACCGGCGATGTATACGGAAGTTCTCAGGCTACAGGCAGACCTTGAACAACCTCCCTGTGAATTTTGCCCAATTCCCAATAAGCCACCTAATATTGGTGTCTACCTACGTAGAGTTAAAGTTGAGGAATCGATTGGCCCTGTATATTATAAAGTTGCTAGGATGCTCACATCGAGTTAGCAACTTTATCTGCACTTTTAACCACCCTGCCCTACATCATAAACAGCGCTAATATTGAATGCTTCCTAGGTTCATAGAGGGCCACCAGGGCGCATCATGCGCATCCCGCGCGAAAGCCGACAACCCCGCACCCGCAGGTGTGCCGCGTACCCGCCCGCCGCGTCGCCCGCAGGCGCAAATATTACGCATAACCGGCCGCGTCAGCCCGCGGCCATATATTCCGGCGTAAACCGCGCACGGCGCCAATTACCGCGTAACCCAAACCCCGCGGCGCTCCCGCAGGCGCATTCATTACGCGGGTAAACGATATCTATGAACAAGTAAACTATATCAAGAGATTCTTTTTTTCAATTTACTATGATCATCATTTTTTCATTCATACTAAACCATTTATTTTTTTTTAATATAAAACCGTATACCTCATTACATACCTATTAAAGCAGTAACAGTAAAATCAATTAGCCAATTCCCCCTAGCACAGGGAGATTAGTAAGCAATACAGCATCGAAAGCGTGGTCGTTTTGACTGCTTGCGCATTACTCTTATTACAATCAATATTTATTCACATATTGTTTTCTTTATAATTTTTTTTTCTTGTTTTAATTACTTTATTAATTTATAAATTGTTTTTCAAAATACATGCATGTAAGAAGAAAAACACCAGTGGTCTGTTATATAATCATTTTATTTTACAAAATTGTTAATGAAATTACTAAAAACTATGGGACTTTACAGAAAGCGGCGTAAGACAGTTTTAAAACAGTAAATCATAGCAGCGTTGCTCAACAAGAGGACATTAGTGAGGATTAGCGGGATTAGTCTTTAACTAGCTTTAACTGCTTACTGCTATATACATCATAATTTAATTAATGAGCACTCTTTATTAAGAAATCTTTATGTTTTTTTTAATTAATCATTTACATTAGATTTATTCACCTACTGTTAACTAAAATCATTTGAAAGTTTTTTAAATAATTGGGATCCTTGTTATATTATATTTCTTATTATATATTAATTATTTTATATTATTATTATTAATTATTTATTTTTTAATATTTATTATCTATTATTATTATTATTATTCATTATTATTGATTATTATTTTCATATTTTTATTTATCTATTAATATATTTGATTATTTATTTTTATTATTATTTATATTATTATTTCTTATTATACTTTTTATTATTTATGTATTATTATTTATTTTTATTATTATTGATATTTATTATTTATTATTATATTATATATTATCATTATATATTATTATTTTATTATTGATATATATTATATTCATTATTTTTATATTATATTTATTTTTATTTTTATTATTTTTTATTATTATTATTATTATTTTATTATTATTATTATTATATCATATATTAATTATTATTATTATTATTATTATTATTAATATCTCAAATTATTGTCATTACTTATTATATAATTATTATTATTAGTTTTTTATTATTCATATATTATTGATTATATTATTATACTACATAAATATTATTTTTTATTATTTATTATATATTATTATTATTATTTTATTATAATTTTTATTTATTCTATTAATTATTATTATATTTTACTTTCCAATAACTTCTTACTTATCATTATTTATATATTTAATTAATTTTTATTAATTATATTTTTATTAATTAAAGCATTGAATATTATAAATAGTAATTATTATTATTATTTTTATTATTTTATTATATTATTATTATTATTAATGTTTTCTATTATTGTTGCATTATTATTATTATCTCTTATTTATTTTATTCATTCATTAATTATTATTATCATATGTATATTATTATTTATTATTATTTCATGATATTATTATTATTATTATTCTTATTATATTATTTATATTATTATTATACTTCCAGTCATATTATAACACAAACACACATCACACACACACACACAAACACACACACACACACACACACACACAACACACACACCCACACAACACACACACATCCACCACACAAACACACACCACACACACACTGCACACAAATAAAAATAAAGATTTTCTATACATATCTTTTTTGCCTAAGCCTTCTTAAATCTTATTTATTTTTCTGCTCCCATGCGGTCAGATAATAAATAAGAAGCAGATGAGCTTTTTTGAGTTAAACGTATAAAAAAGAAAAACCCAAAGTGCCTGTTATATGCTCATTTTATTACTAAAATTGTACGAAAATTTTATTAAAAATACTGTATACAGTAGAACTAAAAGCAGTAAAACAGTAATCATAGCGCAATTTGCTTGCAACAAAGGTGGATTAGTACAAGCCTTATGTTTTTGCTGCTTCTTGATGCTTTACATCATATTTAAGTAGATAAATGAGCATTATTTATGAAAAACATTTCATGCTCTTCACCACCATTGCTTCAGTTTTAGTCCTATATTCGGCGGTGTTTCTGAAAATTATTAGCGCAAAAGTTTATTCCATTTCGGATCTGTTTATTATTATTAATTATTAGTATTTTATTAATTATCTATTCATATTTTAGTTTATTTATTATTCATTATTTATACATTATTATTTTTATCTTTTCTATCTATTATCACATATATTACATATCTTCAACACCCACAGAACACACACAACAACACACACACACACAACACCACACACACACACACACACACCCACACACTGTTCAATAAAAATATATAATAATAATTATAACTAATAATGATAATATACTATTATATATATATATATATTAATCTATAATAAAAGTTTAAGTCCTTAAATAATATGTATATTTCAGATCAGTAGCGATATTAGGCTGCTAACAGCGATACAATGATGAGATGTCCTTCATTAAGAAAAATTCTTTGTGGAATCCCATCATTGGTTGTAATTTCGAATCATTCCTTCCATTAAGGACAACAAAATATTTTCTGCTCTGCATGATTCACTGAAAGATGTTACAAGTTTACGTTTAGTTTTAATATTTGGGTCAAGCCTCTTTCATAATACAAGCACATAATATTGAAAGGCAGTAGCTTACCAGAGGTGGCCATTCCATCGCATCTTGCTTCCTCTCCATCGGAATCAAGATGTCTTGAACGTGGTGACGGAATATGTAAAAACACATGTCAAGATTGGCCAACGTAACGTATATCAAAGATTTGTTTATCAAATCCGCGTATCCTTTTTCACACAAACGTGGCATCGGTTGACTGACGGGAAAAAGCAGCCAGGGATTGCTGGATGTTCAAGTTTAAGTATTTTCCACAATACAAAATTGCGTGCCATTATTGCTTTCGAGATAACGCTCACAGATCATTTCAGCAATTCCAATATCGGAAAGAATTTTAGAGTAAAGCATTTTCAATTATCATGATTATTAAAATGACTTGTTATTATATTGTTTTACAAAAATATATTTTGACGGAAATTTGAAAATCCTTCAATTGCAGATTTCAACTCGAAGGATAATCGACACGATTTTATCTTCCAAAGTTATTTTCCTTGAGACCAGAGTCACCAAACCCTTTTTAATCTGCCGGAAAGCTCTCAATCCAGTGTTTCCAAAAACCAGGAGCGACATCGTTGAGGCAATTGAAAATTTTTTGGAAATGAAGTATTTGAAAATACTGTGAACCCAAGCCAATTTCTTTGAAAATATTTTAATAAATCAATACATGAACTGCTACTTTCAAGATATTTTATTGTTTATCGCGACATTTATAAGGAATTTAGTTAATTTGGCCAATCCAGAAATTGGAGAGTCGTTTCTATTTCGCTTTAACTTAGCGTATGGTCTGTTAAGATGTTTTTTAATCTGGCCATATCAATCTTCCATATTTTAGATGAAACGCATTTTTATCGTTTAATGCAAGATATAGTTTATGCGATTAAAGATTCAAATTTAAGCCAGACCTATAATTATCATAATTTATTGAGAGAGTTTTGGATTAAAAGTCCTTCAAGTCATAAGAAATTTGCTATAATGGTGGAATGTGAAGAAGGTTTTAACCCCTCTTTTAATAATTTTAGAGCATTAGGAGGCAATCGTATTATAGAATTTGGAGGGAAACTGTTAACAGAGATAATAAGGTTCAATAATTTTTCACACGACGATGAGATCAATTTTCAATTAATATTAGAGAGTGCAACGTTGGAAGAAAAAGAAATTATACTGAGAAAAAATGGAGATTCAGATATTTATCATCTTCTTTCTAAAAATAAATTCAAATTTGCCGATATGTATATTAACACCTTAAGTATTAATGAAAATATTCGTACGGAAACTAAAAAGAAACAAACAATTTGGTTTTTTCATGAATTTGGGTTAAAAAAAGGAAATTTAGATATGGCAGATAAGTTTGTAAATTGGATTGTCAGCCCTGGCGAAGTTTGCAACCTAAAAAAAGAAATATTCCACAAAGTTTTTAGATTATCCGTCATTGCTTATGGAGTTGTTTCCTCTAAAATTCCTGTTGCTTATCTCACTAAACTTCTTGAGTGGTTTGGGAAAACGAAAGAAGAAATTAAGGAATTTAAAATGAACTTTGAATTTAAAAGGTCATTTTCAACTTACTTTTTTAAAAATGATATTCGCATTAAACAATATGATGACTTTTTTGAATGGCTTGATTATACAGAACAAAAAATTTCGGACACTAAAAGTAAAATTCTTGAAAATGCTTCATTATGTTCTCAAATAAAGGACCCAAATATTTTGTACAAAAAGTTACTATACCTATGCTCAGGTAATATAGAAAGAGTTAGTGAATATGTCATGAAGATGAATGACCTTTCTGAATTTTACAAACTATGTGTCAGATTTGTAGAAAGAGAAGAGCTGTCATGCTCCCGATTGTACCTATGAGTTAAGGAAAATGTTCCCACCTAAAATAGAGATGAAAACTTTGGAAAAAGTTTGTTGTAATTTAAAACAAATTAATGACTTAATATCGGAGCAAGACAATGAGATGAATTTAAAAAAAAAAAACAATTGGCCAAATAATATGTATTTACCCTTTCATTACAATATTCAGTTTTACCTATATATATTATATATATATATATATATAATATGATACTATATACTATATATTTTTATGATATAGTATATATATTATTATATTACATTATAATATATATATAAATATATTACTTATAATATATATATATATTTAAATATATATAATTATATATATATATTATATTATATATATATATATATATAATATATATATATATATATAGCTATATCATAATATAAATTTTATATATATATAGTATATAAATAGTATATATAAATATATATACGATATATATTATAATACTAGTATATTGTAAATATAGTATCTATATACTTATAATTATATATATATTATATAATTATAAATATATAATACAATAAATATAATATATATAATATATATATATATTATTTATTATATATATATTAGAATATAATATAATTATACTATTAGTATTATTTATACTATATATTTATATAATAATATATATATATACTA
Organism: Trachelipus rathkii; assembly: GCA_015478945.1. Taxonomy (NCBI): domain Eukaryota; kingdom Metazoa; phylum Arthropoda; class Malacostraca; order Isopoda; family Trachelipodidae; genus Trachelipus; species Trachelipus rathkii. The sequence goes on along the minus strand of JABUQX010059091.1, from coordinate 43,814 downwards.
TGTATTTAATGTATATTAATATATCAATTATATACTATATATAATATATTATATTATATTATATGATATATTATATATAATATTATTAATATATATATAATATATATTATACTAATAATTATATCATACTATAATTAGTACTCTAAAATTCTAAATTTAAAGTATTACTACCTCACTTTATAAAAAACAAAAAGACAAAACAGAAGCATTTGATATCATTTAAATTAGACGTTTCGGTATTACCAAACCACATTCAGCTAAACGTACCGTAATTAAAATTACAGTAAATAAGTATTTTGAAAATTAAAATAATAAACATAATAATAATTAATATAATATATAATAATAATATTAATAATAATATATAGATAATTAATAATGAATAATAATATAAATAATAATATATAATTAACTATAAAATACTAATAATTCGATTTAATTAACGATATATAATAATAAATATTAATAATCATTATCATAATCCAACAATATAATAAAGAATAACAATACAATAAATAATCAATAAGAATAACTAATAAAATATAATAATAATATAAAGATAGTAATTAATTAATAATAATAATAATAATATCAAATAATAAAACAATAATTATTTCAAATCGATATACAAGTACTAAAGAACAAAAATAGTAAAACGAAATTAAAAAGGAAAAAATATATACCACAATCTAAAAAAAAAAAAAATTATATCAACAAAAATAATTATATATTATTTTACCTGTTTAATTGACAGTCTCGGGAGAATGCTATTAGAAATAAACGAAAACAGTGCATTAATACTTTAAAGTTATCAGAGGATTGGTTGTTGGATTTTTTAATGCATTTTAAAAATAAGTATAAATATACATTTGGAACAATAGGGTCAATAAAATAAATCACACAGTGGGTAAAACGGATTATTAAAGTAAAATTATAGAAATAAATAAATAAATTAAAACCAAAATTAAAACAAAATAACTTAATTGAGGAGCTATGCAAGAGTTAATGGTTTGATACTTTGTACTATGGTAATAGAAACAAGTTTCTCGGATCCTTTTGCTTCAAGCAAATCCTGACGCTGGAGACAACACCTTGAAGACTATCATTGAGTGGTTAATGAGGCTCTACTGCAGAAATGGGTCTGATTAGCAGATTCTCAGGTAGACAGTAATGGTCTATTTGTTCTAAATGAAAAGACCCAGTATGTTTGAACAATCTCAGGCGTGCAGCATGTTAACCCTCTTCTGACCTACATATCCGGCTTCGGCAGTCTCCCAAGATAGAATAAATACGAGGACCTCAAACAAGCAACGGGAGTATCTTTCATTCTGAAAAAAAAAATATTCTTTTAAAAACCATTTACAGTACAAATATAACTTTATAAGATGGAAAATTTTTTAGAAATTGATATCTGAAGGTTTTTTAACGAAGCCATTCGAGTGTGGAGGCCAAAGTAAGGAACCTTTCATAAACTACCTGCAATGATGAATCCACATTTGGCTGTTTAGACGAAAAAGGTCTTCCAAGAATATGTTGACAAGTTTATAAAGGTGTTCTCTGGAAATTAAAATTAAACTGTATCATTTACTTAAATTCACTCAAACTTCTTATGAAAATCACCAAAACTTCAACTGAACATCACTTGAATTTCCCTTGAACATCCATTTGGCGGTCAGAGAAGAAGCTGAAAAAGATGGATTTCAAGACTTTGGTTAGTGGTAGACTTTCTATAAATAGAAGTTGAGAAAAGCCACCACATACGGCTGCACTCTACATCTTAAAACGGCACTGAGTTCTCATTCTCGTCCATCAACTAACCAGATATTCTGATGTGAGAGATAAGTTGATCTATAAGATTGTAAGCATAACATTGGTCTCTGAAAAATCAAAAAAACCATCATCCAACACACCTATCTTAGATTAAATGGCTTAAACATCTGGGGGCGAGTTCTCCAACCAAAGATCTTTCGGTGGTAGCACAAGAAAAATGCAGTGATGATATGATACCAGATTTCTCCTTTTGAATGGCTCTATTATTATAAAAAGATAGATGGTATGGCAATGGCATCACCATTGGCCCCACTTTTGCCGAATCGCATTATTTAATGCTACACGAAGGATTCATGATTAGAAAACTGCCCTCCTCAGATTTTAATTAAGCCATCTACTACTATAGAGGAGATCGTCTGTGAATGAGTGTGTTTTTTTTGTGATTTTTTTATTTTACGGAGAACAAAAGTCACATGCCTTTACAATTTTTAGACTACCTTAACTTTCAACATCTGAATATTGATGTTAAATATGAGAGGAGGGATGAAACTCTTTGCCCTTTTGTAGATGTCAGGGAGGACCCGTCTGTGGTGGCTAATTTCTACTTCCCATTGTATAGCAAAGCCTACCAGCCCACAACCTATGTTGCGACACACGACGGTACAATTTTTTTACAAATTCCTTCACTCTGAGCTGCCCAAGTTGTCTTGAACTGTCCTGACCGATATTTTAGAGCTTAACACAGCATGTAACTGTCTCTTGGACTTTAAATGCTCAAATCTGATCCATTCATTAACATTTTAGTTTAATTTATTTTCAGCAAGAATCTTAACAATTTGCTAACTTTGCTAATCTTAATTTAATTCCAGAGCACTCTGCATTTACAAATATCAGCACAGATCTCTATGGAAGACCTTTTTTAGTCATGACGCCACCTAACAACCAGAATGGATTATCATCGAGTAGATTTTATTAAGTTCGCTTATTTTAGCCCGAACACTCCGAATAAGTCTGGTTAAAACCTTTCAATTAACTCAATTTCATAAAAATTTCTCCCCTCTGTATACAGTTCTTTTACTATTCCTAAGTATAATTTTTAAGTGAACTTAGCTTTTTTCAGTAATGAACGAGATAATTCCGCTTTGCTTGTTTGACGAGTCCTCAGTTATTAGTTATTTTCTTATCTTGAGTTGCGGCACTGCCAAACCCAGTTATATAGGCCGACAGGTGCTTTGTAGCTGCAGATGAGAATTCTTCAAACAGACTGGGGGTCGTTTCATTTAGGAACGACTAAGATCCATTAACTTCACCTGAGAAACTTTGCTATCAGAATCCATTCTGCAGAGAGCCGTCAATTGACAATGCTTCAAAAAGATAGCTTCAAGGGGTTGCGTTCTCCCGCGTCAGGTTTGCATTGGCGGAGAATAGGATTATACGACGGCTAGAGCCCGTGTTACCATAGTACAAAGCTGCGAACTTAACTCTGTCGATAGAGCTCTCCACTCAATTAAGTCTATTTTTTTTTTAATTATTTTTTTGTATTTTCTATATACCTTTAATTACACTCCCCCTTTTAACCACGTTGTAATCTATACTTTATTGACTCTATTGTGCCAAATTGCAATATTTAAACTTATTTTTTCTTAAAAATACCCGCTGCCACACAACCAACCAATCTCTTGATAAATTCTACAGTTAATTAGCAATGTGTAGTTGATTCGTTATTAATATAACCAATTCCTCCCAGAGACTTAACTATACAGTAATATAGTCTAGGTTAATATGTTTGAAATATAATTTTGTATTTTCTAGATTTGTATTAATTTTTTTCCTTGTTATATATTTTTGCGTTTTATATTTTTGCGATTCTTCTACTTATTGCCTATATCGCTTTCTATTTATTTGTTATCATCACTCATAATTATTATTATTTTTCGATTATTATTATCTATTCATATTAGTTATTATATTTATTATATTTATATTGTATTATATCATTATTAATTGATTAATTATATGTTATATTAATTCATTTAACTTTTCAAAATATATTTACGTATATTAATTATATGTTTTAGCCAGATGATGGGTTTGGTTACCGAAATGTCTAATTAACAGCAACCAATAGCTTACTGTCTTGTCTTTTTGTTCATTAATATGGTATAATATATATATATATATACTATATATATAATCTACCTAATACACTCTATGTATATAATATATACATCAGTTTACGTCATATATATATCTATATAGCTTATACTATAAATATATATATATATATATATATATATTAGTTCATACATATATAAATAGGTTTACCTCTATATCATATCTACTCATATATATAGCAAACTATATTACTCTTGATTTTAAAACTGATATCTTGTAAACGGAAAGATGTATATGTGTCTTTAAAGCAGTATATTTGTCAATTACCGTGATGCCTCCCTTTATAGAAAAAATATTTTCCTATAGAATAAATCTTCAAGCGGTATACGGCGAACCAATTCGATCCTAGACAACAATTGCAAAAATCTTCTGAGGTAGCCTCAGGAGATCAGACGTCATTGTAATATTCCCGTAATCGATGTTTATAATAAACATTTACTTTTTATAAAAGCTTACTTAACTATGACTGATTAGTATTTTAACTTTTTTAATCAACTTACAATATTTCTTCTTGTAGGTATGCTCGCGTTAAGATGATGATACTTTGCTTATCTAAAACATTACTTCGTAAAAAAAAAAATAAATATATATATGAAAAGCGTTGAGATTAAACGAAGAAAAGAAGTATGTCTGGCAAACTGTTACAATCATACGTATTGATTAGTTTTTGTTGCGAGAGAAGAAAGTACTGTTGCTTTTTAAGCTTACATTTGTATTAACACTAATAAATAATAAAAAATTTAAAATTCGTATATATATTTAGTATAGCATTTATTGTTAGCTATATTTAGTTAATTTTGGCATATTGGTATCCATCATGATATAAAAAATGCCCGTCGGTGCACGCTCGTCATACTTCAACGTGAAATGCCAATTCCCGCCCCCTTTTTCGACTAGACCCATAATCACGTACTTCCCCCGAGGCCCAAATGTGTCCACCTCTATTTACTTTGCATTTATTGAAAATAGAATCTTATAATAATTTGCATCTGGCATTCGATTTCCAAAAATAATTATGTATAAATTTTTTTGACTTTCTTTTTATATAAAACATTATTGCCTTTCTAGTAGTAGTAGTATTTGTTGTTTTTAAAAAAAAAAATACTTTAAAAATTAAAAAAAATGTTTATGTGCCTTCACTTTAAAAGTGTTGTTTCCTTAAAGAATTCATAAATTTAAAAATAATGACAAGGATATTTAGAAAATATGATTAATATAGTCTTTTGTAATAAATATGTTGTAAGAAAAACTCTCGATAAAAAAGTTTTGGTTAGACAATAATTGTGCATTCTACAAGAACAGAAAATGTTGAGTGCTTACCCTGTTACCCAAAAATTGATATGTAACACGGCAATTTTATTAAGATCTTTATAACAAATTTGAAATAAGAGAAATAAAGTTTGAATGCATGTGTGCGATGAACTGGTGAATATTGTTGAACAGTTTTTAATAAATAATCTATCAAATCGTTCAAAATTCGAGTTTTATTTCATTCCACCTTCAAGGACAGACAGACGAGGAGGAGACGTATCGTAAGGTTATAACCACTACAAACGTACCAGTTGGAAACAAGCAAGCGCAGCCGGAAAGGGAATTACTACAAGCCTTAGACAGTCTTTGATAGCTAGGCCACTTCAGCTATCCGGCCCTCACCCCTTGGCATTACAAAGAAGCCGTAAGCCCTAACAAGCAGGGCTCACATCCAGCACTGCGTCTCACCCCTACTGGACTTACAAAGGAAGCCTGGCTGCTCCATCTCTTGGCTTACAAAGAAGGCTGGCTTTGCCTCTTTGGCTTACAAAAGGATAAGAGCTGGCTTCCCTACCCTGGGCTTACATAGAAGTCGTCATTTCCCTCTCTTTGGGTCTTACAGAGAAGCTCTTAGCTCTCATTTCTCCGGGGCTTACAAAGAACGCCAAGGCTCCAGCTGCTAGCAGTGTAGGCAAGAGCTTTCCGCTATTGGCGAAGCAACGAGGCCGTCAGAGTTTTCCCGCGACTGCAATAGAGCAGGCGAGGCTCTCCGCCTGCAAACACGGGGATACAGAAATTCATGGTGACAACAACCAACGCACGTGAAGGCGGCAGGAGGGAAAGAAGTAACTTTACAACACTCTGCCAGTTCGATATATATATTATACATATATAAAATATAGTATATACTATATATATAAATATATATAATATATATAATATATATCAATATATATATATATATATATTAGTATATCAGGAAGGTTGAACTCGTAACTCGGGCTTGCGGGACTTCAGCGATGGAGTTAATCACTTAATAGAAACGAATCGATCTGTTAAGATTTCCTTTTAAGTTAGGAATAAAATTACTTATTCTTTTTTTGCGGAAAATTGTCTATTTTAAGAGATTATTACATAAATACTATAAAAAATCATATAAAATTACAGCAAAAAGGAATTACGAGTCATCGCCAATTGAATTAATTGATTATTTTTCCAATCACTGATAAAAGGGTGAAACCTACGGGCTGTCTCCGGCAATGCGAGAAAAATTTTTAGACGAATATACCACAATATACACATTCGTGAATATTAATTGTTCTTACAAGCTTGCTTTTGATTTCACTACCTAGTGAATTATTAAAATCACTCGTTTTATGTAAAAAAAAAATTTGAACATTATAGACATTTATATTGTCTAATGACACCATTCGGCATAAAAACATAATTGACATTTAAATTCTCATACCTGAATTTATCCTTTTGGCATCTCTTACTGGAAGAATAAATATCAAATAATAATTTATTATAACAAACAAATTTGAATAATTCAAAATAAAAAAAATAATAAATAGAATTAATACATAAAATATTTAATTCTAAATAAACAAAAAGTCAGATAATATAAGAATAATATATAATATAAGTAATCAATTAATATAATGATAATATAATAAATTAATAATGTATAATAATAATAATAATAATTAATAATTAAATCATCATTAATATCTGCGGTAGAATTAATAAATAATGATAATAATGAATTTAGTGTCAATGACTAAAATAATAAAAAATTATTTGAAAGAAAGAGAATAAACAGTTACCCAGTCGAAATCCATCTATAATTAATAAAACATAGTCCAAATGCCAATAACTGAAGTATCCCCTAATGTGGAATATTTGTTGGGTGTTAATATCGTTCATACTAGTATATATATCCAATTATATAATTATATATATATAGTATATACCTATATAATACATTATATATATACATTATTTATATATTATTATGTATAATTATATATATTGTACTATAATATATAATAGCTATATCTATCACCATATAATAGTTATTAATATCTACGATATATAGTATATATATACAGATAGGGGAAACTAGCAACTATATATACTACTTATACCTATATATATAATGTAATATATCTAAATAATTAATAATAAGTAATTAATTATATAGATAATTATTATATATAATACAATAACTTTACTTAAATAATTATACACCGTAATACTGTAACCATTTCTCTGCATAAGATCTATGCATAAAAGAGAAAGATAGCATTACTATATACACTCTAACCTATATACTATGATCACCTCACACATACTCGTTATTATTATATATACCTATATCAGTACTTTTTTTTATATCTATCATATATATATATCTCTATATATATCTAAAGAGAGAGAGAGAAGGATAGAGTGAGCCGAGTAGTAAAAAAAAGTATGGCGAGTCGCTATCCGTTTGAAAATATATGATCTAGTAATATATCTATATAATATAACTCCTACTATATAACATATTGTTCAAAATCCTATACCATATATATACTAATAGAATATATAATATATAATAATAACACTCTCTATTTATATATATAAATTATATATGAATAAAAAGGATATAACTATAAAAACCTTTTATAAAACTGCAAGCTTTCGGAGCAAATTTCAGGCAAAGAAAAAAATAAAATGTGGAAAAAATAATAATGACTACTAAAAAAGTTGACTACGTCACAAGTCATTCTACCTAAAAAAAATAAAAAATAAATAAACCAGTATTTCTTAAAATTATTTTGTTATCAAAGTTATCAATTATCAAATTTTCATTTATATTAAAATTATTTACATTTTTAATAAAAACCGATTCTAAATATTTTCTTTTTTTTAATTTTCACCTTAAAAATTAATTCTGAATTGTTTTATGATTGTAAAGAAGAATTGTCATCACCGGTGTTCAATCCATACTAATGTTGTGCAATTCTTTTGGAGAAGTCCGAGGTTTCATCAATATAAACCTAATCTCAGACTTTGCACTGTATCTTATAAAGGCCAGCTTGTATATCGCCACATTTCTGTTATCTTTCCATGCAGCATTCCTCTAATAGTTGAAGGGACACTTTGGACGACAGTAATGCTAGAGAGTGCAAAATCTTTTTCACATTTTCAACAGGGAATGGCAGTGGTAAAATCTTTTTATATTCCTTGCGATTTCTAATTCCAGAGTAGAAACTCTTCTTTGAAGCACTCAAGTTTTGTTGTATCACTCTTCGCGGGTAGCCAAGTTTACAAAATGCGTTCTTAATATATGCAATTTCCTGATCCAAGTGTAGTGGGCTGCAGATTCTAAAGGCTCTGAGAAAAAAAATCCCACCATCCTTCTTTGTAAAGAGTGGGAAGAGAATCAATGTATTAAAAATGTAAATAATTTTAATATAAATGAAAATTTGATAATTGATAACTTTGCCAACAACATAATTTTAAAAAATATTTTTTTTTTTACGTAGAATGACTCTTGTGACGTAATCAAGTTTTTAGGAGTCATTATTATTTCTTCCACATTTTAATTTTTCTTTTCCTGAAAGATGGAGGTGCGGGTATGACCTCCGAAAGCTTGCAATTTTAATAAAGTTTAATTGTTATACCGTTTATATATATATATATAATATATATATATATATATATATATTAAAATATAATATATTATATATATATATAATAGTATAGTATATATAATATATATATATATATATATATATATATATATATATATATTATTTAGTCTCAGTCTAGGTCAGTGGGAAACACTTTTTACTAGCTTGGGTTCGACCCCCATACTCAGTTACCAGGACAGTTTAATTTACAGTTTATGGCCAAGCTTATTATTATTATATTATAATTTCAATGCTCACACTGCTACATACATAATCAGCATATACAACAGAACATCCTTTCCAACATACAGTAGTTGTGTTCCTGAGAACACAGGATGACATCCGATAACTCATTACGTTTTCTGAATACTTTTTGTAAAGTAGTGACGTCACGATGTATTTTAAATAATGACGTAACACATCAGGAAGAATCTTTCACCCTCCGCGAAGACGAGGTAACCTACGTCTGATTTCCAAACATGATCGTTAACTCAGAAAATACTTTTGTAATTCAAAAATTGTTTATTCGTTCGCATAAAAATTCCTAAATTACGAGTATTATTAAATGCAGCATTATGATTGGCTAAGTACTCGTCCAATTAGTGAAGCCACCATCAGTGACGTATATTAATTTGTATCAATCCATCCGAATCCTAAAAGTACGCATGAACACAACTAGAAACTTGCATTCTATGTCATGACTTCTTACATAGAAAGTCCAATCGTCTCGACTGTCGAACTCTCACCAACGATGGGTACAAGCGATGGGTACCAACGGTGGGTAGAATCATGAAAGATTTGAGCCGAGTCGGAGTTGTGCTATCAAACCCAATTTTCGATTTACCATTTAATCCATTTAGTTTTAACAACATTCCTATAACTTAATTTCTCCTGACTATATTACCCTATTGGTAATGGTATTACCCTATTGGCATTGGAAAATTGGTATTACCTTTTAATGGTTGGTGCTGAACCTACTTAAAATGTTCGATACCAATCAAGTTAAAATATATATATAATATATATATATATATAATATTTATTTATTAACACCCTATTAAATATATATATATATACTAATATTATATATATATATATATATATATATATATATATAATATAATTAAGTTATATATATTATATATATATTAATTAATATATATATATATATATATATATATAATATATATTATATATATATATATAATATATATTATATAATTTATAAAAATATTATATATATAAAAATATATATAAAAATAATATATATTTATATATATATATATTATATATATATATATAGATATTAATATATGATATATAATAATTATATATATAATAATATATTATATATATATATATATATATATATTAGTTTATTATTTATTAACACCCTGAAACAAAACAGAAAAATGCCTTGCTTTTTAAAACAATCATAAATTTGACAATTTTTATCATCTTTATTTTATTAGCCTTTCTGTTTTTCTTCGCAAAAATTTCCTTGTTCTTCAACAATAATATAAAAAATCGAACATGGTCCTTGTGCTACTGAAGTTTATTATTATTATTATTATTATTATTATATTATTATTATTATTATTATTATTATTATTATTATTATTATTATTATTATTATTATTATTATTATTATTATTATTATTATTATTATTATTATTATTATTATTATTATTATTATTATTTATTTTGTCGAATTTATGCTTACGATTTCAAATCCATGAAAACAATTCAAAACTGCAATTTCAAGGTCAAGAGATTTTTTTTTTTTTTTTAAATAATTACAAGTAGGAAAGATGAGAGAGGAAATAATAAGAATGTATTTTAAAACTTGAAATGTTAAATACGACAAAAGGAAAAAAAGGTTTCCCCTCTTCCATTAAATTGAATATAAATCTGAAGGTTCCTCTTGGCTCTGAAGATTATTTTAGATAACGGGAATAAACATTTAAAATTCTATGATTTAAAGTTCTGTAAGTGAATAAAATTATCAATGTCCTTATTAATTATGCAAACTTTCTTCAATTTCAATGAAAAAATATTAATGCCAGATACTACTTTTTTTTTTTAAGCAATATGTATTATTTTTACACTATGATGAAAATACGAATAATTAATAAGGCCCTTGCTAGTTAATTAAAACAAAAATTCATTCAGCATGCTCAGTATACCAAAGATCCCTTAAAATATGGAACAAAATTACTTTTTTCTCACCCTTATTCTTCTCACTTTCTCTGGCACACAATCAAGCACTGTGTGTCTGATCTTTTGACAGGCACACTTAAATCGTGGAATTGTTTTTGCCCCTCCAACTCACCCAAATCTGGCGAACTGCATTCAAAAGGCTTCTGACCTTCTCCCAACAGAAGTGATATAAAAAAAAATTGACAACAATATTAAAAATTAACAAATAAAAAGACGTATCCAATTGAAGCCCTTTTGAACAAAGAAGCAAGTATTATTGCCACAATTTGCTCTTTAAAAAAGTATATAGATATATCATATATATATATATATATATTATATTATATATATATATATATACCTACACGTATAGTAATTATATAATATACTATTAGTATATATAATATAATATTATATATATATACTACTAATATATAATATATAATATATATTATTATACTATATATTATAGTATAATGAAATTTATAAAGGCATGGGAGTGTAATAAATTTCAGTTCAATAAAGCCAATGTAGGTAGTGTTAATTTTTTTATGAATATAATTAAATGGCATTTTTCTCGTATAAAACGTTAATGAAATTTCGGGTTAATATTCTGGACCCCAACCCATATTATATATATATTATATCACTATAATATATATATACTAATTATTATATAATAATATATATAATTATATAGTATATAATATATATATATACTATTTAGATATATATATATATATATATACTGATATATAATATAAATTTATATTTAGTAATATATATTACAAAATATAATCTTTATATATATATATATACTATATATATATATATATATATATATATATATATATATATATATAGTAGTAAGTCGGCCAGTCCCGAGGCCACCCTTTTCGATATAAATGAATAGAGATATATTAGGCTTATATGGAGGATTGATAGCCCGAAGGGCTATCAATCTGACAAACAGACAAACCGAAGGTTTGTCTATGTTTGTTTGTATTATTTTTTATTACGCGCGCGTGCGCATACACATACACCTACACATACACATTATTATTATTATTATTAGTTCGAAGAAATTGAGATCACGGAGTGATCTCAATTTCGAGCCGACTGTGGCTTGCGAAAAAATTTCATACTCTGACTCCGGCTCCGGCTGCCGGCTCCTGCTCCCGGTTCACGGTCGGTAGAGTCAACCCAATTCGGTTAGTGTATGATCTGTATTATTATTATTATTATTATTATTATTATTATTATTATTATTTATTATTATTATTTTATTATTTATTATTATTTATTTTGTATATTCCACCGGTAGGTTTCTTCCTCGCATCGGTTCTGAGTCCACATAATATCTACACATGGTTAGGGTTGATCGTATGTTGGTAAAATTTGGAGAGGTTAGGATGGGACGGTAACCTCGACGTAGACGAGGTTACGTCCCCGTGGGTCCCCGAAGGGGGGCCCCACCCCCTTAAAAATCGAAGTGTTCGTAATTGGCTAAATTTGTGAGAGGATTCAGAGTTGAGTTTCTAGGAAGAGACTTTGATATGGGAATCTGAGGAGGTGGCTCCGGCACGCGTGGCTGAAGCACTGCGGTTGCCGAGTTAATTACAACAGTCGTTATAACAACGAATGTTGGTGTCTTTATTAGGGTTCATTGACGGTCCAGTAGAACTCGATATGATGGTTTATAAGTCCGTTATAGCAGGTACTAGACCCCCCCCCCATTACGGGGGTCTCTCACGCTGAAAAAAAGAGCACAGAGTGCAAAAAACAAAGGAGGAATGAAAGAAGGATGAAAGATGAATAAAAGAAGGAAAGAATGAAGAAGGAATCTGACTCAGAGGAGTAGGAGTTGACAGCTCAGCTGCAATGGTGCTGGATCCGGTGCAGTGCGGTGCTGGGATTAGGTAAATATTTTGTATAATATAATACAATTTGTGTTGAAATATATAGTTCTATAAGGATGGTGGAGATTCAACTAAGAGTGTTTTGAGACTCCCTCTCATAAACCAGAACGGTAGCGTCATCAGGCTCCTGGTCGACTTGCGGGGCGCGCCCGGCAGGCGCGCAGCCAGTGCAATTCCGCCGCGAAACGGAAGCGCAACGTCACGCCCGGCGCAGATCCGACAGCAGTGCGCGCGCCCGCAGGCGCGTCCGCCGGCGCGACCGACGCAGAAAGGTATAGATATAATATATATATATATAATATAATATATATGATATATAATATATATAATATATAGTATAATATAATTATAATATATATATATATATATATTATATATATATATATATTATATAAGCACTACATTTTAAACACCAAAGCGTACATAAGGGGACATTAAAACAAGTTTTCATGTGTATAACATATATAATGTTCCATAAAAAGAACATTAAATAATAAATACATTCATACATATAAGTTTTTATTTAAATATATTAATCCATCTAATTAGAGTGACATAGGATTCTGTATAAATTGAGCAAGTTCTATATGTTTCTCCAGAAGATTCAACCACCCATCGAAAGATGCAAGACATAAATACAACTTGCTGCACCTAAACCATTTGCTTCTGCATATTTCGGATTTTCAATTAGCACTCACTCGCTCCACAGAGGGAAGTGAAACGTCATCCTGGTTGATAGTTATTAAGGCACTTTCTGTATACTGCCATATCACAAGAGAAATCATTATGTTTCGGTGATAAAAATTATCGTAGAATATACACCATGGCTATTGAATTAAGTCCTCGAGTACGGCTACAACTTTAAGATGATACTTTAAGTCGTTTTTCATATCAAACAAAGCCATTATATTTTCAGATGACTGAACATTGAAACCTATACACCGGTACGCTATGAATGTGGTCAGCATATTGGGCTTTCCAATAGTGCGTACATCAATTACTTTTGAACATTTTACCAGATGCAAGTGAAAGCCAAACACGTATTCTTTTGCATAACCACTCAAGCTGTTCCCTCTGATCTTCATCAAGAGACGATGTCCGATGACACATACTCAGCCTTTAGCCAAGCTTCAAGGTTGTCGATAATCTTGAGGAATTCTTCAACTGATATGATTAAAGGTATATTACTTGCACCACCAATTGGAATACAGGTAAATATATGCTCTCCATTCGTTTAGCGGAAAAAAATTGTAAATTGACACATCGAGCTTGGGCTATTACAAAGTCTCGTAAAGAGGAACATCCGATAGAAGGCAGAACGACGAGTCCATCGCTATTCGAGTACAGACGAAAAAGTTCTTAACTGCGAGAAATTCGTATCGCATAAACAACCCTTATAGGTAATGAGATTCTTTCTTTCAACCAATCAGAGGAAAAGTAAACAAGAATACGACATACGAACGAACCGTATCAGTTCAAAAGGGTATATATTTTCGTTCGACAAACAACAACAACAACAACAAGTAACATACCTAAACAAAACATGACCTTGAACCTAAGAGTATAATGTGCATCAACAAACCTAACCAACACCATACGTACGAATAACTATAACATTAACAAAGTTCACACTTGAAACACCTGTAACAAGTAAACTATGTTCATAAGTAAAAAGTTCATGTTTTACTAATACCCTAAGCAGTTAAATCAGTAAATCAAAACTACCATTCAAGCCCCATCCTGCCCCCTTCTGGTTCAGTGTGATCTATTGATCTATTTTGATCTAATGAGTTAACAAAACAGTTAAACATAAACGCAAACTCTTTCTTATCCGATTAGTGATCAGCGTATCAATCACATGAAATGGTACGTTAGTTGAAAATTTATGTTTCCGGGCTCAGCTACTTGTCTTGTTGTCGGCCTACAGGTTGCAGAGGAAAACCGTTCTGTTATTAAACATTTTAAAAACGAGGTCGGAGATTTTCGAACAAAAAGCCTTGTCTTAAAAATCATATGCGTTGTTACACGTGTTACCAAGAAAAGTTTCAAAGACTAACAAGGATGTAAATCGAATTTTCAGAAAGGTTATATGAATAAAAGCATCTTTCAATGTTTTACCAGGGCATAAAATTATAATCCTTGATGATTTATGCATAAATTGAATGAGGCTATAGCCGAAACTTTCACAGTTTACTCGCATCATTTAAAAACATCACAGTATTTTTTATAACACAGGAATATCTTTCTCAGAATAAGGTATATGAAGGACATGTATCATTTAACACGCAGTATTTAATTTTTTGACAAGAAGGGATATTTGAGTCAGGTCAATGTTGTGGCTGACCAAATGTTCCCTAGTGGAGTAAAGAGTTCTTGAAAAGATACATAAACCAGTATACAGTATTTGCATTGGCATATACTTTGTCAAGAATTATCCTAGTTATGGACGCATTAGAGTGTTACTGCGTTACAAATTATCCTTTACCTAACGAGAATTGAGACAGCTATACATACTGAATAATGAGGTACTCTAGTAGCAGTTATTGTGCCCTCTTATGAGAAAATTATTTAACACCCTGAAACTTCTGAAAAAAACGTAACTTTTGGTTCTGTGGAAGAGTTGAAAAATTATGATAACTTGAAGAGAGCCTTGTTGATAAGGTAATGTCTTTAAGAGAGCTCAGAAGGCTAAAGTTAACGCCGTACAGAAAACATCATTAAAAAACTTGCTGCTAACGTAAAGAAAGCTTAAAATAAAAGAAGCTATTACAGAAAGGTGGAGGTGTTTAGAGGTGTGTTCCTACCTTTACTCTTTTCCGCTATAGCCCCCCCCTTGATAACCAAGTGGCTTGCTCAATGATGAAGAAGGTTGCTGTACTTAGAACTCAGTGGAACTTTGTTAAATAACACAGGAACCTTACCTCTACAACAACAACAACAACAACAACAACACAACAAACACAACAACAACAACAAGGCAAAACCATTTACAAGCCAATACGCAACAAACAACACACACAACAAACAGCAACAACAACAGCAAAACAACAACAACCAACAACAACAAACAACAACAACAACACACACAGTTCGAACAAATCATCAACATTCAGCAGCCATCAGATCAGGAGTATAATCTCTATCACCCATTGAGTTAACAGCAAGACTCTGAGTTTATATGATCCTCAAGTTGAACAGATAAATAATTATGAGAAGGAACTGCAACAAATATTAACTCAATGTAAACATTCATAGAAAAAAGACATCCTTATATCAAAATGCTATGACAAAATTAGTAGATTTAAAGTTGTTATTAAAATCACCAAGCAGATTACAACTTTAACAACAGATCACTAAGCACTATGTGGTGAAAAGAGAAGCTATTTATAGACACTATACTCAAGGAAAGCTTACCGATGAGGAGTAAAGAAGAGAAAACGGTAATAAGCTCTATATGAATAATTCTTAAAAAGATCAGATTACAGGGATGATACATCGGTCAATCGATATTGATGGAGAACAATACTTGGATCGATATTGTTGACCTTGATATCATTCTCCCCTGAATGGAAGAAGGCTCCGAGTGAGCAGGATGGAAACAGGATCAAACAAAGAACTTTCAGACTATAATTATTCAAGAAGATTTAGATATGAATAAACAAAGATTAGCAGATTTGGATAATATTCCAACGACCTCCTAGACCTGATGCAAGTACTGCCAGGTACCTCCTTTTTGCGTTCGGATAGGAATCAAATTGATAAATAGAGATTACATTGCGGATCAAGAACGGCTCGAAATAAGAAAAATGCCATACAAAGTATCAAAATGGATTAGCATTTGATTAATTTATTATGATTCTTTATATGATTGTATTATTTTTGTAATTTAAAAGTTATGTATATATTCATTCTATGTTATCTTTCTGTATACATCTGCTATGTTTTTTAGACTTGTAATTTAAAAATAGTTAATATTATTTTGTAATTTAAAAAATAAATTACTTCATATAGTTACACCTAGATTTATATAACTGTTCAGTATAAATGAATTAAAAATTTTTATTGGTAATAGTCATTATGAATCATGGAGGCTTAAGGAAGCGCGTCCGATAAATATTACTTTGAATGTGAAACAAGCCATACCAGTTACGGAGTTTTTCAAGGTTTGCTTCAAAGTTTCCTCAAATTAATAAAAAGAATTGAAAAAATATTTAGAAGGTGAGGACTGCTTTTACCCTTTTTCGTAAACCATACGGAAAAAATTTCCTACTGCGGGAAACTATTAGCCCATCATTTACGATAGGTATGGCAATTAGATCTTGAACCGCATAATTGATTAAAAGTATAAATCTTTACAATGAGCGTACGATATATTCTTTTTGTGATAAGATGTTATATCACAATAATTTATGGTTAAAGGTTTTCAAAAGATAAACAAATCAAAGACTGTTGCTCAGCATGTCAGAGAATCTATATAGGGATAACAGATACATCCAAAATATATGGACAGATAACGGGTACAGAGATTTTTTACGGTAAAGAGTAGTTCAAGGAAAATAGTTATGAGTATGATAATTAGGTATTCTACAAACACATTTATCAGTAAATAAAGCCGCAATAGTTGAAGAGTACAAAAGAATATAAAAGAAAAGAACTGCATAGGTATTTCACGAAAATGAATACGTTTAAATATATAGATATACTACAGGACCTGGCTTACTCCTATAATCGGTCTCATCATAGAACACTTAAGAATACCCCCATAGAGATGGTAAAGACAAAACCCTTTGTACCTATCGATCCAAAGGAGAAAAATAAAAGATAAACACAGGGTATTAAAGTAGGAGACTATCGCAAGCGTATTCCAGAACTGATGAAATTTCAGAAGGTTGAAGCGATGTCGAGAGAGTGTTTTTAAAAGTAATACTATCAGAGACTTCCCTAGAGAATGTGATAAAATTAGTTACTATCTAGCAGAATTAGATGGAGAGAAAAAAAGGAGGATATCTATTAAACAAGAAATACAGAAAAATACAATTTTGATCCTAAAGTCATGAGATATAAAATAGAAAAAATAGTAGGATCTCAAAGGGAAAGGTAAAATAGACAGATACTTGTTCAAGATGGGCAGGATACCCTGCAAGAATTTAAACAGTTATAATAAAATGCTAGTGCAAATTAAGAAACATTACAAGGAAACTTGTGAACATGGAAAGTGAAGCTCCCTTCTATCTTAACGCTGCCCTCATCGCTTCTAGGATCTCACATCCTGCTAATAAAATACAGACTATACTACAGATTAATTGAACCTTAACTAACTTTTTGATCGAGAAATTATGAAGCAGGATTAAGTGGAAATGATAATGGATGCGATATTAGAGAATAGGGCCTGAATCAATTGGGCGTTTTTCGATTATATAGATAATTGTTTGATAATGTTAAAAATGTATTAAAAAATTAACGCTAATATATCAGTCATCAAACGAGGCAAGAAAGAATATTTCTTTGAAAGATATTATATAAACCGCGGTCTCTATAAATCGGTTACCGATGTGTTCATAAGATACTTAAAACAAACAAAATTTGAAGCAAGTACGAGTTATGTAATGATAGTGTTTTCTTGGTTAAAATAATCCGGACAACGGAAGATAACGCTGTTAATCACCTTTAAAATTCGAAGCTCTATGTGACTCTAACATATGAGTTATATTTCATGATCAGTCCATTCAGGTTCGGTTCGTAAATAGTCCATTACTGCGTATGTAAACAAAAATTGAAAATAATATCAAAACCCACTATCAAAAGACTTCTGATGCGTTAAATACAACCAAAACAAATGGAAAGAGCTATTGTCACAAAAATGATATCGAGAGTTCCATTACACTTTTAGTATTAGCAGGTCACTGTGTGTGTTTCAAGAATCTGATCTATGGCATTTGTTTTATTACTCTCTCACCCATCCTCACGTAGGGAATACTAAAAGGCATCTTTGTTTAAGCAGTAGTTTTCATTTTCCTAAAGTTAAAGATTATAAGTTTTTCTACACTCACTCACTCACTAAGACCCTAACCTGAGTTCCGGATTATATATGAAGAGAGTGTTAATGAACGGTCAATCCATACCATTACGACTGGACAGCAGTGCTTCGTCACAAAGTTACCATTCACAAGGTAGGAAGCTCCGATAAATAATAATATGAAAAGAGATACGAGCTTCAGGTCTATCAAGAAATGCCAGAGACGAGGCATACACTCTAGGTCTCTGATCTTGTATGTTGCGATGTATCAGCAAGCGTGTCTTTGTTTCAAGTCAGGACGCAAAATACCTCGCTAAATACAGCAGGCTAGGATCAGGCATAGAACTTTCCAGCTGACTCACTCACTCTCACAGGTGTCGCACTCTCACACAGCTGTAAAACGTCGATTAGCCGAAATGCTTCTGAATGAAATGTTAGATTGATTGATTAACACTGAAAAATACCGACGTCAAGATGACTGCAAGTGTACGGTCACTCGTTAAAATGCCTATAAAGAGGAATAGGAAAGGACCATTTAAAGAAAAAGTGCACCTTAATGCTGCTTCGCACCTTTAATATCATGTTCGAACCGACTATTGATATCTTTACACTCAACCCAGTTGGCATACTGTAACTGTTGCATAATTTCTGTATATAAGAATTGTAGTAGTGTGTGTCTCTCATCATCTATACGTGTCTGCAGAGATTGTACCTCTATATAATAAATTTCCTCTATCTTGTAGATGTGAATTGTATCTATTGAACCCTAAACTATACAGTGTGAGTGAATCCAACTTTGATTAGTCATAATCCCGCTTTCCATCAATCTCACACAATACACGGATGTACCTCTCGCATCTTCCCCAATATTCAACTTCTAGATGCAACATTGACCCATATCGTAATGCGGTTTATTATATCTAATAAGCACTCACACTCACTCACGAAGATGTTTAGATCTCAAGAGACACCGTAAATAGATCCACACCGAAACAAATTCCTGATATTACGTGTTTATAATTCAGATAGAAGATTTTTCACACTCACTCTTAGGATGCATCACGCAAGTACCCTTAATCGAAAGTATTATTTGAAACTTTATTAAAATTATATACTCAAGAATTTGCGAACACCAGGAATTCTCATCTACTCAATCATCGATAATTACACTCTAAAAGATGCTGAAGAAAACCACTCAGAACCCATGCTAGAGCTCACAATCTAAAAATAACACACTAGCACTCCACATATTCACGGACGGAGTAATGGTGATTATTCTCTTCAGAACACACACTCTATTCTACATCTTGGATCACCGTATCAGGTTCACAATTAGAATCCTCAACAACCTGAATTTGCTGCTCTTATGATTAAAGTGCCTTTAGCAACAACTACAGGGCGCCAAAGCCTAATCTATTACTGGATGCAATAGTCTTATGTCACGATAAAGTAGAAATTATTCCCATTAAACATAGATGGAAATAGAGAAATGCTCTTTATGACCGAATAACAGCCAAATAATCCAATCAAGAGCATTGAACTAAAATGTCTTTAACATATTATCCAGAGGGTTATCTCGAGCATTTAATTAATCATAGTCATAACGCTCTACTCACTCATAATAATAGTGCACTCGATAAGTATCCACCCGACAGCAATATTTGGAAACTATGGCAAAGTCACCACTTTAAATCATTACCCATCGGACTTTCATGGGTCCCAAGTCAAACATACTCTCATATGAAAATGAACAAACCATGACCACCCGGTACATAGTTTTATTGACACCGTCATATATACGTGAATTATGAAGATAGATATATGAAAGATCACAATTAGCCCAATGCTCACGGCCCATTTTACCCGATTTATGTTTCCAATGAGGGCTCCAATGCCAGCGAGATAACAAGGTAGGGTGCTTGATCTCAACATTATGCTAGAACCAGTAATTAGTATATGGCAATATGTCCTCCACTGCCTGATCTTTTCAGACTTTATTGATTCATCATTTCAACTATCCTCAACGTAAGGATCAAAGGACTTAGGACTTGAGTCTCTAAATTCTGGACACAAGTTTGTACATCCTCACGATCTCAGCTACTGGTGCATATCCCTGAGCAGATCCTCAACACCTCAATCGAGATCTCGACAGAACACGAAAGTATTACTCTTGAATATTTAATGATACATTGAAAGAAGACAATATTAACGCTTCGCGAAACGAAAGAAGATATTTTAGGCGTCATCGCACTGTAACATGAAATCTATTTCTGTTGCAAACATGGTGATACACCGACTTTTCGGTCTTCATCTTCAAACACTCTCTCCGGAGATGTTCTCAAGCACATGGACATTGCGATTAGCCTGTCGCGTATAAGGCACATAAAAATAATCCTTACTCTCCTGCATTTAGATTTCTCATGTTTAGCTAATCATCTTTTTAAATAACATTAACTCGTTCCAATATGTTAAACCCTTAGTTTTTCCTGGTACACACCTATCAGCATCTAATTTATGTGGTGTATACCTGTAATTTGATCTTTCATGTATATAATTTCTTCAAATAATGTTTTCTTTCTAATACATTGGTAAATATAACTTTGATCTCAAATAAATGATGACATGTGTTTTCTTGGTCTTATGCTCATCAAGGCCTTCTCAAATAAAACTTGTTTCTTCTCTCCCCCGCTTTTTTCTCTTAAAAAGCAAACTTCTATTTATGCCAAAGGATCAAAATATGACTTGAGATCAACATTAGCTTTTTTACGTTATGAACATGAAAAAGTCTTTAAAGACTAAAAAAATCAAAAAAAACTCTCAAGCTTGAAACGACAGGAACCAATCGTCTTGCAATTCCTCGACCGGATTGCGGCTACATGCTGTACGCCCGAGGGGGATGCCGCACCCTTTCTGCGTCGGCATCGCTGCGTGCGACGTGCATTCGCGCGCGGATTGCACTCGGCTGCGCGCCTGCGGCGCCGCCCCGCGCATTCTCGCCAGAGCCTGATTGAGCGCTACCTTCTCATGTTTATGAGGAGATCTTCAAACACCCTTATCAGTTAGCATCTACACTCCTTAATTAAAACATATCATTTTAACAAAAACTACTTGTACTCTATCTTATTATACAATATTTTACCTTCATCTCATGCACCGCAGCTTGGCACCAGGATCCAGCCCATTGCAGCTGAGCGCTGTCAACTGCTACTCCTCTGAGTCACGATCCTCTTTCATCCCATTTCGCAAATCTCTCTTAATTCTTTCATCCCTTCACTCTACTCCTTCTGTTTTTGCACTCTGTTGCTCTTTTTTGATTCAGTCGAGACCCCCTCACGATTGGGGGTGGCGGGTCCTAGCACCCATCATACGGACTCCTATAACCATCCATTATATCCGAGTTCTACGACTCTCGCAATAACCCTAATCTCACACTTCTGTTTGTTAT
This sequence comes from Trachelipus rathkii, assembly GCA_015478945.1. Taxonomy (NCBI): domain Eukaryota; kingdom Metazoa; phylum Arthropoda; class Malacostraca; order Isopoda; family Trachelipodidae; genus Trachelipus; species Trachelipus rathkii. The sequence goes on along the minus strand of JABUQX010059091.1, from coordinate 21,356 downwards.
CGCACTGTCTATTAACTCGGCACGGCAGTGGCTCCCAGCACCTCCTCGCGACGCCAACTCCTCAAGCATTACCATATCAAGTCTTTCTACGAAACTGCAACTCTGAATTCTCCTCTCACACACTTTCAGCCAAATTCAACACTTCGATCTTCTTTAAGGCGGGGGCTGGGGCCCCATTCGGGGCACCCCTCACGGGACGTAACTCGTCTACGTCCGAGCCTCCGTACTCCCATCTTAACCACCTCTCCAAATGTTAACCCCATACGATAACACTTAACCCATTGTAGATATGAATGTACGGACTGCAGAACCACAGCATGCGAAAGAAGAATACCACTCCGGTGGAAAATAATTAATAGAATAATAATAATGAATTAATAATAATAATAATAATAATTAATAATAATATAGATAAAGTACACTAAAAACTTACTAAACAAAATAATAATACAGACAGATCTTACAGCTAACGATCGGTGAACGCTTACCAACCGTGAACCGGTAGGCAGAGTGAGCCGCACAGCCTGGAGCCGGGACGTCAGATCAGCAGTCGGGACGCGAAGCGGAGTCCACACATCGGCTCGAAACATTGCAGACACATCACTCCGTGAATAACTCCAATATAATTAAATGCTGTATGTGAGCGTGATATGTCGTAATGGCGCACGCGCGCGCTAATAAAAAAAATATCACAAACACAACTATAGCACAAACCTTCGGTTTGTCTGTTTGTCCAGATTGATAAGCCCTTCGGGCCTTATCAATCCTCCCATATAAGCACTAATAATCTCTACTTCATTTATATCGAAAAGGCTGCCTCGGCATCTGTGCAATCCACCTACCTACCCCTCAATAGATATATATACTCATATTATATACTAATATTAACATATATATATATCATACTATTAATTATATACCTTCTCTATATAATATATAGTATATATAAATACTACTTAATATATCATATATTAATATAATATTCCGTCAAAAAACAATTGCTAGATAAAAGAAACATTAGTCCTGATCCGATATATTGTTTGATGTAAAAAAATTTAGACAATATTGAACTCATAGTATATATACTGTAACAGAGCAAACTACATCCGGCGTGCAGTACAATAATAATAAGTAACTAATAATAATAATCAATAATAATAATAACTAATAATAATAATACATAATAATAATAAGTACAATAATAATAATAATAATAATAAGTAATAATAATAATAATAATAATAATAATAATAATAATAATAATTTGACAAAATTGTGCAGCTTTTCTCTCTACCGTGAAATTGCTCATTAAACTACGAAGAACCTACTGGTCAGTAATAATTTTGGCCTCATCGA
>JABUQX010059091.1:0-10000 GCA_015478945.1 Trachelipus rathkii | reverse complement strand
GAAATTTTGTAAAAGTTGGTTTTTAAAGAATTAATTTCAATAAGTTATTTTTCTATTCAGCTAGCGATAATAATCGGAAGATTAAGACGAGAGGCATTTCTAGAAGTAAAAGTGGGAGTAGCATTGATATGAGTTAAAGAATGAAGGGTCGAGTCATCGGAATACGAGGGATAGATTAGAGGTGCATGGTGAGAAGCAGAAATCCATTAATTGAAAGTAGGATAAAGTAGGAAGATTAGACAGAACCCTGAGGAACCACCACTATTGACAGAAAAGAAGAAGAGAAGTCGCCCCATCAACAACCGCCGATATTTGGAGATTTGAAAGAAAGCTAGACCTTATAGGTAGGCAAAGAGAGGAGGAACCCCAAAGGATGGGCAGCTGAGAGCAGTGCCGCATGGCCTACTTGGTCAAATTGCTTTGGATATGTCAAGCGCCCACTACGCAAGTCTCCCCTTAGTTTCTAAGAGGTGCGAAAAAAAACCAAAATCGCGTGAAATGAATGATATCGCCGTGACTTCGTGCAACGAGAGCAGTACTGGCGATCGGAGTGAGTTCCAGATGATTCAAGAAGTGAGTGAGATGGGTTTCAAAGATCTTAGATAGATACAAGTGAGAGCTACAGGGGCGATAGTTAGAAGATCAGAGCGCTCCTTTTTTCGGAATAGGTTGGACATTGAGAGCTTCCAACACTAAGAGGAGGGGAAAAGTAGCTGTATTGAGACCATTAGAGAATATAGTGAGCGAGGGGCGAGAAGATTTAGACACAAATTTTCAGTTGAGAGAATTAGCAACACAATTATCAGATCGAATAAGAGAGGAAAGGCAGATTTACAGAAAATGTTAGAGATGTTTTTGGCAAAGATTTGTCAGTTGGAGCACAAGGAGGTTTAGCGCACTTTCCATTGATGAAAGCCAGCTTTGCTCGTCGAAGTGCGAAGAGTATCCCTGCAACAAATTGTGGCTAACAGAAAAATAGAGAGACTAACTGAAGAATAATAGATTTTTCCACACCCGATAGGCACTTGTCTCTAGCCTGATGGCCAGGAATAAGCACGATCGACCATGGATTATGAGGAGAAAGATTTAGTTCTAGAAGGAATGATGAGGAAAGAAATTTAGCTGAAGAGGATGAACCTGACCTCGATCCAATTCAACCTGATGACAGCTACCTCCTTACTTTTAAATCCTTATACATCCATCGTTATTCCTTATTGAGGGTAGACAATTTGCTATCATCTGCAACTTGAACCTTTAATTTAAGTCCCTGGTCTAAATATTTGCATACAATGTAATGAGGAACAGCCACGTCGACCTTAAGAAATCGTTTAAAAACGGACCAAACCAAACATGTCTCCTCATTTCCATTAATAAATAATTTTCATTTTCAGATTGATATAACTATATAAAATATTAAATTATAAAATATATATTAATTAAATTTTATTAGCATATAAAATTAATGGGGGAAAAAGATTATTATTTATTTTATTATTATATTAATATATTATATTTATTATTTTATATTAAATATATTATATATATATTAATCTTGAATATGTATTTGTTATTATTATTATTATTTATTATATTATATTATTATTATTATTACTTATTATTGTTATTATTTAAGGAATCAAAAATTTGATCGCTAAAATAATTTCGGGAGGTTGAACCCCCTGACCCTAATGTCTATTTCTTTAATAATATTATAATATATAATTAATCATATAATATATATATATATAAATATATTTATATATATTATACTATATATATATATATATATATATAATATATATAAAAGATATATATATATATATATATTATAAATATATATAATATATATATATAGAGAAGAGAGAGAGAGAAAAGAGAGAGAGAGAGAGAGAGAGAGAAATTTTAAAAGATTTTACAATATATCGTCATCGGCTCGTTCATCGGCAAAATTTGCCTAAATCTTCAGGCGTCTGTTCATACGCAAATTCGATAATGGTCCCATCACTAAATATAAATTATATATAGATATATATATATATATACTAATTAATATATATATAAATATATATATAATATTATATAAATATATATAGATATAATAGATATAGTATATAAAAATATATATACGAAAAACCTAGTTTTTCTTTATCTTTGAGATACTTGTAACTGGAAATATTAGGGAGGGCCATCTACCACTAATGGCCAGACTTGTAAACGCCGCTCATGATATACCCTCCATCACATGCATCTCGTTGTGTGCCCCAATCAGAGAATCGCATAAGACGTTTGAAAATATTCTGAATTGTATGTATTTTTTCTTCAAACAGCATTAAGACTTTAGATGCATAATAGCTTTTTATTTGCTTTACATCTTAATAGGAATTATATACGATGAGATATTGAGGACTGTTAATGGGAAAAAAATTTGCAAATAGTCCTGGGAAGAGAGGTAACTGCTTGTGTGCTGAGAAGCCGAAAGAAGTAGTGGAGGTGGTTAAAAATATTATTATTATTATCTGACAAAGTAATACTGAAAAATATGGATAAGCTTATAATTAAAAGGCCTAGGATTGATAAAGTTATTCACTTGTGATTGAACAAACTACGAACCCATTTAGTGCTGGTTCTAATAATGTTGATGATAATTCAAGTGGTATTGATCCAATCTTTTATTGAACTATTAATCATGGTAGTGTGCTAACTGGAAATTATAGGGTACAAGAGGAAAATTGTCCTGGGAATTATTGGAGTTACCTAGAATTGGAATCAATCATTAAAGAATTAAAGTTGGATTTATACAAAACCGTACAACCAACCAAATATTACAATTGTAAAGATGCTAAACGAGAAAAAAACTCCTTTTCTTATGAATAGCTAGATCAGCACAATTCTTGGCTAGCGTATTCTAAATATTGAAAGGATCGTTTTGTAGATTGTGTGGCTTATTTAGACATTCTTTCAAAAGAGACATATTTTTGGCTCCTTTATTTTAAAACCATTTAGAAAATATAAAGACAGGCATTCATGTGCTAAATCCCATGTAATTTCAGAATGGCATAAAGATGCCTCAGTAGCAGCACAATCTAATTATTAGATTGTGGTAGCTGCAAGGGATATAAAACGAATCCGCTAAAACAAGCGTGTCAGTGGAACTGAGCAACTGCGTTAGCTAGCCGATATTTATTAAAAAAATAGCAACACTCGAGGATACTCCGATCTTGATTTTCGGCTACCCTAACAAACATGCAGCATATTAGTCTGTAGCACTGCAAATACTCCAATTTGGTCCGATTTGCTCAAATTTCAGAGCTAAAAAGCTGGAAGATGTTGTTCTTGTGGAACATTTCAGAAATTCAAAGCGGAAAAGTAAAAAGACTAAATACACATCACAGGTGATTCAGAATGAACAATTATATTTATTTGTTGAAAGTTGATATGTAATCAAATTTTGAATTGAAGTAAGCAATTGTAAATATTTCTCTCTTTTAGCAGACGAGGCAGCAGACATATCCGGAACAGAACAGCTATCGATTGGTGTTCGCGTTCGTTGATAACAAAAAAAATAAAAAAAAAAAAATAAAAAAAAAAAAAAAGAAAAAAATGGATCTCCAAACTGATAAACGTGAAAAATTTCTTAGCTTTACTCTCATAAAAAACTATAAAGCTGAAGAATATAGCCAGAGCAATATAATTGTATAATACCACGAGCTTATTCAGATTCTTAAATATCAGCAATCCTTGTTCGACTTGCTTTGATGTCGTGCTCCACCAGGACGTGGCAAAGAAAATGGAGTTCGAAAGTTAATAAGAGATCAGTACCATAAAGCCAAATTTTTTTCATTGTTGTTCCTATCGTTTCAATTTAATAATTAATGACCTAAATACTGTTCAAATTTCGGAACCTATTAAAATAGTAAAAATTAATATAATAAAAATTTTTCCGTGAACAAAATGTCTTCGCAGAAATTCGGTGGCTAATATTACTATATGTTATGCCGAACACTAAGTCTGCCAACAGTACAAATCAACTAGGATATTTTAAGAAACATTTTATAGCAAATGAAATTAATTAAAAAATCTCTCATCTGATCCAGATGTAACCGCAAGCCACACGAACTGCAGCATGTCAAGCTGTACATCGAGCAGCAGGAAGTCTGCATTTCTCATCTGTTAATAATCATGACGTAATATGGTTCATATTAGGAAGAAAACACCCTAAATAGGAAATGAATTCATCAAACTAAACAAAGTATTATAAATTTGGATAAGGTTCATTGTCAAAAAAAAAAAACATTTTAAATAATTTAAAAAATGAGGGAAATTGAAAAATGCAGTCTCTTTTTAAAGGAATTTTTAAAAATCTAAGATTTTTGCCAAGATTTTTTCATTTCCCAAGTGCAGTATCCAAAGGAATTCCAGCCTCAGGGACATCAAAAAATTCTGCTGAGGATTGCTCAGAGTTGCCCCATTTATACTTTATCATGATTCTACTCCATTTCATCTCTGAGTATTCAAATTTTAAGGAACAACGAATATAACCAATACGCCTTCCTTTACATTTGCCACCAGTTTTAAAACAAAAAAAAAATTAACAATCCGAATATTTAATTATGGCTGAATTCGCCATAATTAATCTAATCTGGACAAACCTTAATTCGTTTAGCAGAATCTTTGTTTAATTTCTGGAATGATTCAAATAGGGGGGAACAAATAGATGAGAAAAATGAGTTACAGCATATTACTACAAAATCATTGTACATTTTTTCCCACAGTTCCACAACTTATCAACAGTACTTTCCCACACTATCCCTCAAACATAACAATTGTGCAACTTGCAAGTCAGTTTAAGTACCTTAACGACATGTTAAACGTGAGCTAAGGTCAACTAATTTAATCCAACGAAAGAGTAAATGGGCTATGGTTAACTAGGCATTCGCGGGAGAAACGTTTCACGTCAAAAACATCACTGATAGAGATATTTATTGATTTAAGAAAAGAAAAAAAAAAGAAATTAATATCTTTTTTCCATGCCTAAAAAAGTGAAACTCTTTAAATAATATAAACATTTCACTACAAACTTATACTGATTTTGAAAATCAATGTATCAATAAAATTATGCAGTATTTATAAATATTGAGCTTATGTGTGGATTATCATTTTTTATTATTAAACCTTTTGAAACACTGGGACTATAAGATAATATATGATATATATATATATCTAATATATATATATATAAAACTATAATAATATATATATACTATAAAATATATAATAAATATAAATATATACTTCTATATATAATTATGATTATATATTATATTTTTGGCCCCCCCTAAAATTTTGCTTAATACGGCGCCCATGATATATATATAGAATATTATATATTATATATAAAAAATATTATATATATAATATAATTATATAATATATATTAAATATATATAATATATATTATCATATATATAATATATAATATATCATAACTATATATATATATATCAAAGTTCTAAGGAATTCCAGCCTCAGGGACATCAAAAAAGTCTGCTATGAGGATTGCTATTCAGGAGCCCCATATTATATTTATCTTGATTCTCTCATCTTCATACTCTGAGTTTAATTTTCGGAACCACAAATAATAACATCGACCTATCCTTTCATTTTAGCACCCCAGATTAAAACAAAAAAAATTTAACCAAATACCGAAATCATTTAAAAATTAGACTCATTATAAACATGAATTATATTGACAAACACTACATTGGTGAAGCGAAATCTTTGCTATATTTCTGGAAATGATTCAGATAGGGAACAAATAGACAGAGAAAATGAGTTACAGACATTACTTGCTACAAAATCATTGTACATTTTTCCAAACAGTTCCACAAGCTATCAAAGTACTAGTCCCAACCACTCCATCAACACTAATAGTTGCAATATGCAGAAGTTCGTTTAGTACCTACGACAATAGTTTAAAAACGTGGCTAAGTAACAACTAATTTCCAACGAAGATTAAAATGCCGGCTTGCTTAACTAGGCATTCGCGGGGGAAACGTTTCACGTCAAAAACATCACTTGATAGAAAAATTAATATGATTTTAAGAAGCGAAAGAAAAGAAATAATTAAATTCTTATTTCCATGCTAAAAAGGAAACACTCTTTAATAATATAAGATTTCTTACTAGTTATACTCATTATGTAAAATAAAACTTTTCGTAAATTATGAAATATTTATAAATAATTGGGCTGTGTGAATTATCATTTTTTATTATTAACCTTTGAAAACACTGTACTATAAGATAATATATATATATATAATATATTATATACTATCATATATATATATAAAAATATATAAATATATAATATATATATTATATATTAGTATATAGTAAATTATATATATATATAATTTGGCCCCCCCCTAAATTTTGCTATAACGGCGCCCATGTATATCTAGATATATTACTATATATATATATTATATATATAATTATATAATATAATTAATATAATATATATATATATATGATAATATATATATTATATATATAGATAATATAATAATATACTATATATTATCAAAGTTAACAATTTAAAGGCAATTTGAAAAAAGTCAGCACAATAAATATTTCCAAAAAATAGAAAAATTACACATATTGTAGTTCCTCTAATATGCCGCCAGGGAGGTACAAGCTGTCGCATAAATAACACACAAGATCATTTCTAGAAAATAATTTTAAAGCTAAACACGACTCACAGCATTGCATAAATTTTAATAAAAAATCAATTTTAATTACACAAACTAAAATAATATATATATATATATATATATATAGTATTATATATATATAATATATTAAATATATATTATATATATATATATATTATACTATAATATATATATATATAAGATATATATTATAAATATTAATAATATATATTTATATACCGTATATTATAATATATTATATTATATAATATATATATTATATATATATATATATATATAAAAATATAAATATAGATATATAATAATATTAATAATTAAAAAAATATTAATATATATAAATTTTAAACCTATACTATATATAATATATATAATATATCTAATTATACTATAGTATATATCGGTAGAGTTAAATTATTCGTTTTCAAATAGCAACAACAATATTATTATTATTATTATTATTATTATTATTATTTATTATATTAAATTATTATATATATATATTATTAATTATTATTATATTATTATAATTAAATATATTATTAGTATTTATATTATTATTATTATAATCATAAGTATAATAATAATAAATAATAATAATATATAATAAAATATTAATAATAATATAATAATAATGAATAATACTATTCCTAATAATAATAATAATAATATATAATAATAATAATAATAATAATAATAATTAATTTTTTATATAAATAAAAACTTTCCAAAATGAAGACCACATAATTTACAGGTTATAAAAACATTAAAAAAAAAAGAAATATTAAAAAAAAAAATCCAAAGGTTACATTTCTCCTGGGTTAAAAAACACAATGCGATGTACGTAGGTAAATATTAATTAGTTTTTATTATCAATAAAATTAGTGGTAACTACTATTAATTATTATTATTATTATTATTATTAATTAATAAATTATTTTATTAATTATTAAGTTTAATTATGTTAATTATTTTTATAATGATTGTTTTTTCTACATAAGCATAAATAAATATAATAAATATATATATATATATATAAATTATATATATAATATATATATAGATATATATATAATATTAATAATATATATATATGATAGAATTATATTATATTATAATATTATATATAATGTGTGTGTTTGTATGTGTGCGTGCGTGTGTATGTGTATGTGAATAAGGTAATGTGCGGGTAGTTATTTTCCAGTTGATGTATTGAGGTCATTCCGGTGGCCATGACGCATGCGGGAACGACCTCACCAATATAACTACTTCTCCCTCTTCCCCCAACACCACCCATCCTTTCACTCCCTCAAACCCCCATAAAAATCCTCCCTTTAGCACCATACGAATCTCCACCACCCACCCGGCGTTCTCCCTTTTAAAAAAAATATAGACGCAGATATTCAAGCACATACAAGTATATAAAGTTGAAAAGAAACAAAACAAAACACCAATTACCTGTATTTCAACTATCACGCATATAACATTTTCATTTTCTATAGTATAATATAAATATTAAATATATATAATATAATAGTATAATGATTATATATATATATATTATAGTATATATAATAAATATTAACTGCTACTTTTTAATGTATCAATCATAAATTACTTTTTTATGGACTATAAATGTATTTCTTTGTGTGGAATTTGATTACATAGCCTTTTATTTAACTAACATTTGCAACAGAACAATCAAAAATGTAACAAAAAAAAAATGCATCGGAATAAATAAGTTAAGAGAAAGGAAATAAAATATTAATCCATATAATTAATTATAGGAGATTTAACAAAGCTCATTTATATATATATATAATATATAATATCATATATAGGTTATATATATTATATATATATATATATAGATATATACTATATATATATATAGATATTATATATATTATATATATATATATATATTATATATAATATATATATATATATATATGATAATTTTTTTTTTTTTTTTTTTTGGCAAATGGCTCCAGCGTGCGCAAAAAATACTTTACCCTGAGGCAGAATCCACGTGGTAGATACAACATCTGTTAAAAAAAAGAAAGAAAAAAAGAGAAAAAATGAAAGAAAAAGAGAAAGAAAAAGAGAAAGCTTCTCTGATTGTTCATATTGTAATAATAAAAGTCTTTTGAAAAGTTGACTAACTGTTTAGAAATACGTTCATTTTCATGTCTAATATTACAACCTTAAATTTATAAGAATTTTTTTTTCTCTTTAAAAAATATTTTTTTAAAATTTTTTGATCGTTTAAATTTCTTTTTAACTTTTTTTTTTATAAAATCTTACAACCCATGTACAACAACAAAATCCAATATTATATATATATATATATATATATATATATATATATATATATATATATATATATATTATATATAATATATATAATATATAAAATATATATATATAATATAAATATATATATATATTAATAATATATATAATTATATATATATTATTATTATATATATATATATATATTTATATATATATATATTATATAATATATATATTAATAATTATAATATATATACTGTATATTATATATAATACTAATCACTACAGTGTTATGATATAAACTATATCAATATATATATAATTATTATTATAAAATATATATATAATATTATATAAATATATTATAATATATATATAAATATTATATATAATAAATATATATACGGTATATATATATATATATAATATAAAATATAAAATTATATACTAATTATATATATATATATTATATAAAATAGATAAAAATATATAATATATATATAATATATATATATATCGCTGACAATGAGTTGCAAAATATTAAAATTTTAGTTGCAAAATGAAGAGTGAAAAAATCAGTCACTAGAAAATTAAATTTTATAAAATCGTTTCGCCAATTATTTCACGATATAGAAAAAAAAAACGTCCTAAATCTGACATGAATAATAATAATAAAATAATAATAATAATAATAATAATAATAATAATAATAATAATAATAATAATAATAATAATAATAATAATAATAATAATAATAATAATAATAATAATAATAATAATAATAATAAATAATAATCATAATAATATAAAAATAAAAAGATAATAATAAAAATAATATAATAATAAGAATAATAATATAAATAATATAATATATATAATAATATAATAATAAATAAATAATAATAATAACATAAATCAAAAAAAATAATAAAAATATATAATAAATAATAAATAAATAAATAATACTCGGTA
>JABUQX010059090.1:10000-22569 GCA_015478945.1 Trachelipus rathkii | reverse complement strand
TCAGCCAATAAGGAACCACAATTCTGGATCATCCGTAAAGAATCGCTGGAGACGCAAGTTGGAAAAGTCAGAGGTTGGAGAATGCTCATCGTCGCCCGGCATGATTACAATGCAAGATCGCGACTCAAATATTGATAAATTAAAAAAAAAAAAAAAAATTTTTTTTTGAAAAAAAAAAATGAAAAAAATTTTTTTTTTTGTTAGTTATAGCCTAAGGAATATTGAATAGGTATTTTTTTTTTTTTGAGAAGAAAAAAAAATAAAAAAAATTTATATATATATATAAATATACGATTTTTTTTTTTTTTTTTTTTGTTCCCAGTACCAAGGTGGGGGCACACAATTGGCAATTAGAAATGTATGCAAAAGTTATAAAATAATTAGATATCGCTTAGGCGAAAATAATAATAATAATAATAATAATAATAAAAGTGATTAGGACAAAAAATGCAATATATATATTATATATATAAAAAATATTGTCCTGTTTGCTCCAAAAAATTTCAGGGATCGCAATTTTGATTAAAGAAAGATGGCTGACGGAATTCGGAAAATGTATCCAAACAATTCTTGTTTCACTCCATGTTGGGTTACCAGTTTTGGCGGGCGATGTAGGATATAATAAAATTCTTCTTGTAAAAATATGTTCTATTCTGACTCCAAAATGAGAAGCAATACGATCCCTAAAACTAAAAACAATAACAACAATAAATACATAATAAAAAATAAGTTTTAGGTATAAGAATAAAGACTACGATATTTTGAAATGTGTTAAACAAAAATAGCCCTTATGCGGCTTGAATATAAAGGCCAAATTTGAATGCGGCCGTTTGGTTACTAGGCCTTACAATATGGGTAAGTTTATCAAAATAATAAAAAATTCTTCGATAGGGGGTTTTAGAATATAAGGAATACCGGCTTATGCATATCCGATTCTAAAATCAGTACATACAATAAAAGAAATGACTTATAAAGAACTATAATAAGAGGCATTAGTTTGTAATTACATATCTATGAGGAATTTGTCCTCAATGAAATGTAAGAAAAACGACATAATAAAGAATTAGCAATACACATTATCACTGTATGGTAATTACACCTTCACGCACCTTTAGGATAAATGTAAGAATCACTTTTAGTTAATAACAGAAATAATGTTGCAGCAGTTAGAGACGCTCTTGATACGTTGAGTTTAAAAATCGGAAGAGCGAACAAAGTATTAGTCACGGCTTTTGCAAAAATTGATGTTGCCAGATAACAAAAACTACTTTTATTATGTTTAAACTGCACTAACATTATATTGTTTTCAATATAAATTTACTAAATTACATATATGTTAATACAGTATTAGGTTATTAAAAATGATTTTAAGACCGACTTCAATATATATATATATATATATATATATTTTTTTTTTCGGGAACAAGTTGGCAGAACCATAGCAACGGATTTTGTAACGTGATGGTACTTGGAGCGTCATTAGCAACAGTGTTTATCTCAACCTTAGGGAATCTGCTTGAATCGGTAAATTTTTTATTTTAGAGATTCCTATTCGCCAAATTATTAATTTTCCTGCTAGGAAACGTTATCGTTTTAAGACCATTTTCTATAATAATTGAAATAAATAAAATCAGTAATACAAAATCAAATATTATTGGAAAACTTTTAGTGAAATAATTTTTTTTATAAGTAACTTCAAATGTTGATTCGAGAAATATTTTCTAATATTTGAAAAGTTTTGTTTCTTCAAGAAAATCAGACTCAATTTGAATCAAATTTCGCGTCTTTTCCAATCGATGGATAATATACAATGGCCAAATTTTATTGAGATCGCTTCAGCATTGTTTTTTTTAATTTTAGGAATCAAGAAATACGCAATCTTAATTTTTTATCTAAAAATGAGGATTAATGGAAAATTTCCTCAATTAATGCCTGTATGTCAATATTTCTTCACTTTGATCAACCAATAACAGCAGAAAGATGCTTAGTAGTATTATTGTTCAAGTTCGGATAAAATAAAACGAACTGAGAATACGTTTCACTCACAACTACGAAGATCTTTTAATAACACATTCGTTTATCACTTATTAGTAATTAATAAGTAAACTTAAGGTATTTATGAAGTTACAAACATAAATACTTTGTGAATATGAGGGATTAAATTAAAATTCAACCGAGTCAGCAATACTTTATTTATAATTATAAATTTAAATACACTTAAATTTTATTAATTTTGGTGGAATAAATTTAATTTAAATTTAATACTGAAAGTTATGAATGTAAGAGTTGCAACCAATTAGAAGTCCATTGCTGGAACATACTTAGTAATGAGGAACGTTCCTTCTGCTAATCAATACATATATTCCCTCCACCTCTCCCACTATTTTTCATTATTATCTTACTAATCATTGATTGTCCTTTAGTTCGTTCTTCACCGTGTTGTTGCTTGCTACATATTTTCCATGCTTACTAAGCATGTGCCTATTTAAGTTTCCTTTCTGATTTCGCATATGACATAAATTTTGTCTATGTTAACATTTAAAAAATTAGTATCATTGTCTAATACTAAGCTTGAAATAAAATTTGATTGTGCTGATTACACTCATAGCCCACACTCAGAAGCATTTTTAATAATTATATTTTCATGTGTTTAAGCATGTGAAATATTAAGTTTGGTGTTTTCGTGTCATGGTACACCCATAGTTCACACTCAGAAACATTGGAAATAATTTGTTATTTTTGATGCCATAAGCATTGTGGAACCTTGAAGCTTCTCTTCAAAGTACACTTCATAGTCGCACCCAGAGACATTTAAATAATTTTATATTTTTTATGCCTTTATACCATTTTATACACTCATATCACAGCTCAAAACATTTAAGTTAATTTTAAATTGTGGATGGGTAAAAATGTGCTCTTGTAGGTGTCCTTTGCTGATGGTACACTTCATAGCACACTGTGTTGTCTGTTAGAGTTCGAGTGGTGTGTTAGAAAATTTATAGTTATTGTTGGGTGGGTGGTGGGGGTGGGTATGCGGTGGAAGAGGGGATGTGTCTTTTTTTTAATTGTTCCTTTTGTGGCTGTATGGTAGCACTCTTATATGCCAGACATCGAGGTTAGCAATTAGTAGAATTATGAGTGTTGTAGTGATTTTGATTGCGTAAAGCGATGGGTGTAATCTTTAAGGCTTTCTCTGCATATGTACACTCAGTTAGCCGCACTTAGAACATTTTAATAAATAAATTATTTTGGATGTGTAAGCATGTCTTACTAAGCTTCCCTTTCTCAGTTACTCGTCATAGCCACAATCTGAACATTTAATAATAATTTTATATTTTGATGCGGTTAGCATGTGACATTTTATGGTGGTGTGGTTCTTTGCCTGATTACTACCTCATAGCCACACTCCAGAACCATTTAAATGGAGATTTGGTATATTGTGTTTGGGGTGCGTAAGCATTGTGTCTGCTTTTAAGCTTTCTCGTGTTGCTGGAAAGGATACACTCGATTAGCATGCACTGCAAGGAAGCATTTAAATCTGTTGATGTCAATCTTGAGTCGAGCGTTCAGTGTCATCTAACCGTCTGCATATCATGAGGCTGTGATGGTTAAAGTGATGTCGAGTTAATTGAAGAACGGAAATTTTACAATGTGCACATCTAAACCTTTTCTTTTATGCCAAATTCAGTATTGGACTTGTGGTCATATGGGGGGCGTGACTTTCGGAGGGGGGTGAGCTGTGTGTGAAAAATTGTGTAGTGGTAGATTAGGCGAGAGATGATTTGCAAAGTAGAGATTTTCACGATGAGTTTCTTTTTGGGTGTAATGCCGGGGGGTGGTTTTGCCTACTATGCGGGTTATTTTTGGGGTAGCGTTTGGTTGAGGGTAATCCTTTGAGATTGCCTTTTAGTTCGGAACCTTTTTTCTCCGTTGACCACCATCTGCTTAACGAGTGGCTGTTCGAAACAAAAATAAAAATATAGAAAATATAGTTGCAGAATAATTTCATATATAATATATATAGATATTAGTTATATATATATATATATCTATATTATTTATTAGTATTTTATAATATATATATATAGTATATATATGGTATATATAGATATATATAGTATATATATAGGTTGTGAGTGTGTAGGTTAGGTAAAAGGTGTGGAGGGGGGTAGGTAATATTGTGGTTGTGGGGAGGTTTATATACTAGTTGTGTGGGTGTAGTTTACTGGATATGGGGGTGAGTATGGGGGTAGTGGGTTGGTGAGTGTGGAGGGTGTAATAGGGTAGGGTAAGGGATAATAGGTATTTTATTTATAATAATATGATATAATAACCGGACACAATGATACCGGTCTGATGGGCCACGTGGACTGACGCGGAGGGGGGGGGGTGCGGGGGGTTATGTGAGGTGGTGGGGGGTGCGGAGGTGGTGACTAGGGGGGTCGCGTGTGTGCTCAGGGGATCAGGGGGTGCGCATGGGAATAATGACAACAGGTTTTTAGTAGTATATTTAAAAGTACATACAAGAAGAAGTAATAGGTAGAAATCGAATCGTTGTTATGGTACCGCCGGCACAATAATCCTGATTGGGCTAGCCATATGAACCCGTAGAATATTTATTAATAAGTTAAAATTAGAATCGAGTGGATATGAGTGATCGGATAACCCCCGAAAGGAATGGTTCAATAGGGGTTTAAGAGTAAATCAAGGCGAGAGGTGGTTGTTGATGATCATAAACCACCAAGAATGTGGTCTAATAAGTTAAATAAACTTCAAGATGGGAATAGTGTTCGAGAGGTAAACCTGCGGTGCTCCAAGGAGATGTGGGGTGGCGGAGATCAGATAAGTGGAGTCAAGCAAGTATTATCACCCCCCAAAAATGTCAGATCGAGATAGATAAATTAAATTTCAATAAAGATTCCTTTCAGAATATCAGGGGTTAGTTTGAGCATATAATAAGATTATAGATCGATATAATAATATTGTCCCGAGTGACTATGGGCAGAGTGGAAGTTAGGTAGCGCAGAGCAGACTGTTCTGAAAACAGGTTGCAACCGTAACTGTCAGTATTCAGATTTATACGTAAACAACACTGGTTGGATTGTTTATAATTAATTTCACAATATTCATCCGGGTCATTACACTCTTCTCAACTGGGGTCACTCGTTGATTATTACCAGTTAGAAATGTTAGGGGATACATTTAATGTCTTTACGGAAAATGAAACGAACAAATGGACTTCCGCTTGTCTTAGTAGTCCCTGTTGTGAAGTTATGGGGGGGAGTGGTACCTACTCAGGGTTACGCCTTATCCCAATTCCAGGGAGTGAAGGTTGTGGGTTGTGAGTATCACTCGAGTGTACCCTCCCATATCCAGATTGTGGGAGGTGGGAGTACACTGTGACTAGGTATGTGGCTGTTTTGCCGTCCTCTAATCCTTGGTTGTGTTTTTGAGAGGGGTGGGGAGATATGTAGTGGCGCTAGACTCTAGAGCTTAATGGCTGGGCCTCCTCAATCCAAGTCCAGGACAAAAGCGATCCAAAATGTTTCCAGGGCAGGATCACGTTCCAGATAAAAGTGATCCACAATACTCCCAGGTTAGGATCACGTTCTGAGTCAAAAAGTTAATCCACATTATACTCCAGTGTGTAGATCACATTCCAGGCAAAAAGTGCATCCAACAATTACTCCCAGGTTGGGATCAAGTTCCCGATATTCAGTTCCGAGATTTAGTTCCGGTATTTGGTCCCGATATTTAGTCCTCAGCGGTGTAGGGAATGCGATCTCAAAAGTTTTGTTTCATGAAAGCTTGAAGTGCCAGTAATAAGTGTGTACGGGTCAATTACGTTGATTTTGTACCTCTTAAATTCATTTAGGCTGGTTTTTATTTCCTTTAACACTTATGGCTGGTTCCAGATATCACAACACAAGTGTCCATGACTTTTCACTTTCATCCTTGACAAAGGAGAAAATGGGGCATTTTCCTTAGGTCCGTGCATGCCGTTCTTAGTTAGTTGGTTCATTCATATCAATCCGCCATATAACTCCCCCTCCAAGATTGTGCAACAATCTTAAAAAGTGAAAATAAAAGAGGTGATGGGGGAGGTCTGTAGGTCTGGGGCGCGGAGAGCGCTGGGTCTATCCGTTGGACGGTCCATCCTTCCAGTGATGGCTCTCTTTCGTGCTGTGGTGCGGTCCTTTGTGTTCTGCTGTATTACGGTCTTATAAACATCCTTCCTCATGTACGTGCTGGCGGTGGTGCCGGGGGTGGGCGGGTGGTGGGTGGGGGTGTGTGGTTGTGTGGGTGACCGTATTCTCCCTCGACTTCTTTGTATAACGGGTGGTGTTCCCGGGTGTGACAGATTCCTCTGGTTCTTGGATGCCCTTCCTTGTTCCTGTTGTTATCTGGCTAACTGGGTACCAACATCATGGCGTCCGAGGACTTCAGCCTACTTCCATAAGCTCTTCATAAATAGATCTTGGCCTATATTCTGAACCCTCGGGGCAAGTTCACCTTGATGGGGATTGACTTCTCCTACTTTCCTCACGCTGATCTGTCCTCGGTGCGTCTCAAAGTCTGGTATCTTGGTTCTCGTGCTCTGGGGGTGGGGTACGATCCTTTCCGGGTTTTGCAGGGTTAGTTAAGGTCTTTGGAGATGGGCTGGTCTTACCTGTGGTGTTTCTAAAGAGGTTACCTTAAATATGTTTCTTTTGCGTTTTGCTCCTCATCGTACGTCTTGGGTTCGTGGCTGATCCTTTTACTTCATAATTGGTCTGGTGGGTTGGGTGTGGTTAGTTCTGTTCTTGTTGGTGGATGTGAAAACTCTGTTATGGTATTTTGATCTCTGTGCGAATAGTATTGTGCTTCGAAGGTCATATTTCTAGCGTCTTTCTGAGTGTCGTTGGGCGGGTTATATGGTAGTCTACTGTGGCCCACCTGTCGGTTTAGAACCATATCATGTGTGTATCCCTTGTTGAGTTATCCTACGATTGGGGAGAGCGTGGTGTTCGGAAGGTTGAGTATCATGAGTCTGTGTTACGTCTTGGTTCCGTTGTGGGTGTGGTTTTTGTGGGTGGTGGTGAGGTGCCTTTATTTTTCGGCCTAATCTTCGTGGTTCCGTCTGTCTGCCCATGCTTGGACGACACTGAAATTTTTACCATCGACCTCCTTGTTATGCCGATTTATATGCAGTTTAGAAGCTCTTGGTCGAGTGGCTGTGGCCTTGAGTAGTGGAATTTGACCTTGTTTCTTGGTGCCGGTTCGTTGACACGCACGGTCGGCTGGCTACTGTCTCCATACCCGATTGGGTTATCTGGTTGTAGGAACGTTAGGGCTGTCTTGCATGGTACTGGCTGGGTTCGTTATCCTTTCTATTTCTCTCGTGTTGTTCAGTGCTGGTTTTATGGTCTTTGTTCTATCGGTCGGGTGTCGTCTACCTCCTCACTCTGGGAAATACGTGTTTTGCGTGAAGGGTTATTCGCGGGCGGGATCCGCCCACACCTTTAAATTGTGTGGAATAATGTACCTAGGGCTGCCTTGTTTTTTCTGCGCCGTCGTATGTCCATACGACTGATGGTTCTTCCGGATATGACGCTTGGTGATTGACGTAGTGGATGGACCTTTATATTTTGTTGGCGGGCGTGAACTTGTTTGTATCGTTAAACGTCCGTATCAGCGTGACAAGCCTTTCTTTAATCCCTGGTATCTTCCGCATTGGGCTGAGGGCATCTAGTAATCTCATTTGGTTTAGGGTGTCTTCTTCCGTTGCCAGTGGTTTTCGTGGGTCGGTGGTTGACTCCTTGCGGGGTGTGTGCGGTATTGGTTGGTATTGCACTGCCTTCTGATATTTATTTCCTGGGTTTATGCCTTTGTCCGTGGGTTATCCCATGTAGTTTTTTCTCTTTTTGGAGATTTATTCCTCTGAACTCCGCGGGTGTTATTGTCTTCGCGACCATTGTAAACTTTAGTTGCACTTGGCCGCTTCTGTCAAGAAGTAGTCCCAATCAGCACGCTTCTTCCAGATGTGTCCTAAGGAGATCTCGGGCAAAAAGTTTCTATTGGTCGCGATCTTCTTACGATTGGTTCTCGCGGGTTTTGGTTGGGTTGGGGGTGGGAGTGTGGATGTGGTCGTTAGGGCTTTGGCTAGCTTTTGTAAGTGGGAGCGTGGCTTTGGCAGGATGTGTGATCTGGCGAATACGCGTAATTCCGCAACATTTCCTCGAACCTGCCACTCCTAATTCTACTCCGTTATCCGTTAGTACTTTGTAAGGTAATCTCACAACTGTTTAACATTTCGCCATCTCAAATAGCGGTCATAATACACTCTTTGCCGGATTTATCCCTTTAGGGGTTTCACCACAGGCCACTTACTGCATAATTGATCTACTGCTCACCAGACATGACACATTCTCTTTTCTTGGTTTCGGCATCGCCATTACGTCTACTGCCACCAGCTCGAAGGGGTTCTTAACTTCTATTTTCCAAATGGGCGGAAATATCACCTGGTGGTCGATCTTATATAATTGGCACTTAGGGCATGTCCGGACGATTACTTCCTGGCACCACCAATGAAATTCATGGACCCATACGTGCTGGTTGGACACGCAGTCCAAAGCTAGGAAGATGGTTGGTGGAGGCGTGTCTGTGTCCAGATGGATGGTGGGGTTGGGGGCCAGGTTGTGGGTTTGGTGGGGTGCTCCGTGGGGGTGGGGGATGAGTCATCAGGTATCATTCTTCGTTACCGTACGTGGGTTTGTGGTGGCTGTGTGTGGGTAAACCCGGCGGTGAATATGGCGTGGGGTTCTGACGGGTAGCTTTGTGGTGCTCCGTTGTTGTTTTGTGGTCCCGTTTTCTTTACTAATATTGACCATTGTTCAGTTAATGAAAAATCATCCGTACCTAAAAAACGGGATTCCTTTTAATAGTGGTGGTGTGTATCCTTTTTTAGTCTGTGAGTTATCTGTTTTCCTGGCCCGAACCGTTTGTCCGCTTTCGAATCATCCTGAATCTACCTGCTGGATGCTTTCTCGAAGCATCGATTAATGTCATGGGCGACGGAGTACAGTTACCTGCTCTTTTTGCGCAAACCTTGAATTGTTACATTGATAGCTCCCACTTGTCACAAGAAGTCATGAATCGCTGCTAACATCATCTGCGGTCATCGTCGCATGACACACTATTCCCTCCCAGAAGTCCCAATGGTCCGCTGCACCTCCGACCAGATTAATTCATTCCTAAACAACATAAAATGCTGGAATAAAACGCCGGGGGTCCGTATTCACCGAGCGGTGTTAATGGAAGCAAACACCCTTTTGTAGCGGGTAGTATCTAATTTCCACTTCCACTGCCTGGTTACAGTTCACTATGTCCTAGCCACTGGGTCTGTTTAGTCACCAAATCTACTTGTTCCCAGTCCTTAAGATAGGTCAAGAATTGTTTAAAATCGTCACCTACACTTTTCTGGATCAGACTAAATACCGAAGACCCGTGTCTAAAAATGCAACACTGGCGCCCCACCTCACCAATTACAAACTTTTTGCCAAGTACTCCTCTCAGTATTGATGCAATTTAACCGAGGACCTTTATGTTTTCTTTCCCGCATCATTAAATTAATTCCTAATTCTTCATTCGTACGGTCGTCTCTGACTCCTCCAACTCCTCTTCTTCCGGCTGCGATTCTCCTGGTGCTTGGATCGCGTCGTCCAGCTATAGTGTTTTCTTGCCTACACGCGTGGAGGGAGCTGAACATACCAGTGATCCTCAAAGGCGTTAATAGCTTTGCGTTCCGCCATGCATCCGTGTATGGAGTGAACTCGGATTTTGTCAAGTCGTCTTCTCGTGTTCTCACCTGGTCGGGAGGTATACTTGAGTCTGGGTGGAAGTCATGCACGATGACCATGGTGTTTGTGTGTGTTGTGTTGTGGTGTGGTGAGGTGTGTTGTACCAGGGTATTTTTGATATCCTAAAAGACATACGACAAGTGGAGCTTCTATCCTCTATGTCCTAGTCCAACTACCAGCAAACAGCGCTCCTGTATTGTGTCTCTATCCCTTGGGTTTAACGCGTTAATTGCCTTAAGGATACTTGGCAGCAGTTCGTTCTGGGTTGGTCTGGGGCCTATTCCGTGTGTTTATAAATATTTCTGGGAGTTGTCCCTTAAGTAGTTGCTAAGTTTGTCTCTCAAAGCTCTTGTGGATCCCGCTTCCAGGTTCCAACCTGGGCATTCTCCAAAACGACTTGTAAACTGACAAACAGTGCGTCTGCTCCACGGGAACTTTCCTTTACATGAGTAACCCTTTTGGCAAAAGTCATCCAGATCTACCCGGTAGTGCTTCGACTCCTGATTCATCCTTCCTGTAACACCTGGACCATGCCCATCTGCAAAGATGCTTCTCTTTCCCCGGATGAGTTTATTGTATCCAAAAATCTGTATTCGGCGTCAAGTGCGTCCAACACTCGTGCCAGTCTTACTGTCAACCAACTTCGATTCTTGGGTGTTAGGAAAACTAATGGCTGAGGGCCCGTAATATAATTAGATGAAAGTCTTCTTTGCCTAATAAGAGATGGCCTGAAACTTTTAAGAGTACTCCACCTGTATTCCAGGGACTTCCCTGATTTCATGAGTTTGACGCATTCCTCTCGCACTGCATTGTGAAAGAATGTGTGATGTTAAAGCTATAACCCTTCCTTTTCGTCACCTGTGTTTGGGCAGTAGACCTAGGCTTCCCATTACCAGGAAACGCTGGGCATCTACAAGAGCAACTCGCAGTGTTGTCGCACCCTCCTTCCGCAAAGATAGTCGGGGGAGACTGCGTGAGTTGCCACTGATTCTGTGCGGGAGTTCCGCTCTTTTTATAACCCGGTAAATGCCTTGTTACTCGTTCCTGCGCATGTCTGCACTCAATCACGATGCTTTGCCGTTTGCTCGTGTTCCTGCTTAAGGGGGGTGGCGATGTAAGGAGTGGGTGCTGCTGACCTTGGAGCTGAGGACAGTGTTCCCTGTATGAAACTTCCTGGTTGGAGGTTTTATTCGACCTCTATTATACCTTCTTAAACTTCGGGGGGGACCGAATCAGTGTGTGGCGCGCCGTCGCATGTATGGCGCGAGAGCGCGGTGCGTCCACGAGAACTCCGGAAGCTTCCTGATCCCTGTTCTACTGATGATATGTCCTCAAGAAACTTTACTTCTTTTTGCACCCAACTATATTTCCCAACCTGTGGACGCTTGTTACGTTGGCTTCACAAAAAAACCGCTGTGTTAATTACCTTGTCTATTAGCAGGCAAATGCTCCTCAAGAATGCCTTTTGATTTTAAGTAACACCATCATCAAGTACACTACTACCTATTATCTTTGCTAAATCTCTATCATTATCCTTTGCATTTCTCGCTGAAACGCTGCCGGACCGTTCTTTAAGCCAAAGCTTAATCTTTTGAACCGGTACTGTCCACTCACCGTGGAGAAAGCCGTGAAGTCTCTACTACCTCTGCCAGGTTCATTTTGATAACAACCCTTAACCTAGATCCAGGCTAGTTAAAATACTTAACCCCACGATGCGTAAATAGTTCATGGATGGTTGCGCATTGGGAATTTGCTGCCTCCGTTACCTGATTTAAGCGCTTTCTATAGGTCGCTGCACATAACCTGAGTGTACCATCCTTTTTACGCGTCGGCACCTCCGGTGGAACTCCATTCCGCTGAGCAAGGTTCAGCTATGTCTTTCATACATAACTCTTCCACCTGCTGTTCATATCTCCTGGCTGGTTTTCTGATCAAACCGTTCTTAGCTTCGTGTAAATAGTGCGTGTAATCATGCATCTAATCTTATATGGGTCATGTGCAGTTTGACATTGGACGTCCGCATCACTCCTGCTAAACGCCATTTTGTTTCTCCACAAAACCTCCAAAACCTGTTCAACCTGTTCTGGACGTAACTCTACCATGAATTTAATTTCGTCCTTCAACTTTTCCTTCGTCCATTCTTGTTCATCTCCTCGTCATGTCACTTCCCGTACCGTTGTGTTTACTGTACATGTTGTAACCCCATACTTCCTTAATTTATCCTCGTCTACTAACAAGTGTGCTATCCCTATTTGTTCACCTTTGTTCAACTTTAAGGGCCCTGATATTAATTTCTTTAACAGTACCGTACCTTCCTCCTCATTCCATTTCACCAAACCTGGTAAAACCTTAAATCGGTGGTTATATCCCCTTTTGTAATCTTCTCTACCTTCTACCAATAGCTCCTCCGGTACTGCCCTTCATGACTCCTTGGTTTAACTTGTTTCGACTTCCATTTCACCTTAACTGGTACCCAGTTATTCTTATCAATCACCATTTTACCTGTTATATGTACCGGAATCCTTGTTACCGTTCTTATACAGTTTTCGGTTCCACCCATTACTCTCGTACACCATTATCACCCTAACGTCTAATTAATCCATCTCTAATATCAAACTTTATGATATTTCCCACCAGAAAAGGCATACCTAACATTACTCCTTCCTTTAAATCCTCAAGAACCAGAAATTCCAATTGTCCATACTTAATGTCATCAATAGTGACCTCTAA
>JABUQX010059090.1:0-5000 GCA_015478945.1 Trachelipus rathkii | reverse complement strand
CCTCCTTATATAATTCAAGCATCTTTCTTTTGGAAACTTCATCATTGGCTTTAGGACATTCAACCATGCTTCTTTTTCTTTTGAACCGCTTGCTTCACCTCTTCATTCCACCATTCACTTTAGACATTCTGTACTTGCCATACCTGAGCACATTCGCACATACTTCTTTGCACTCTAACAATTGCTTCCCTCATTTGCTCCCAGATTTATTCAGTTTCCACTTGTTCACATTTAACTGATTTACTTGCGAGGTTCTTACATACTTATCCTTATTACCTTGTTTCAACGTAACTTCTCACTCTTAATTACCCACTGCCTTCCGTATCACCTTCCTCTCCATCACACCCCCACAATTTTATTACATAGAACAACATAAGTGGATCGATAATGCTCATTCCTTTAAACCCGCGGTCACTTGATGTAACATTCCGACAGACTATAGCGTTCTCATATATAATAGTGATAGGGATAGGGTATAGGGTAGTATAGTTTATGTTATATATAATGATATAATATATATATATATATATATATATATAAGTATTATAGTAGTATTATATATATATATATGTATTAGTGATGGGATAAATATATAATAATGATATTATATATAGTAGTGAGTAGTATATATATATGAGGTATTAGGGTGATTCAGAAAAACCTCTCGACAGAGAGATTGCTGGGAGGGGCCTTTGATAGAGCACGATAGAAGGAACATTTATTGGGTCTAAATAAGCTATGTTATAGACGCTCATTTCAAAGTTACAGATGCATGTAAGGTAAACCAGTGATTTTGTTTTGAGCCGCGTTGTTACTTCGTAAGTCGGAGATTTTGGAAGGTATCTAATGTTATGTATTGTAGTGCCGTGTGCGTTTATCATCGGTGTACTGACGATGGCGGTTGAATAGATGCGGTTGGTAACTAATAAGGATTTTTGTTAAACAACGTAGTGTATTTGAGGCGAGGTTGGTAAAGCAAACAAAAATGGTAGCTTGTATGAAATCTATTTTATTGGGAAAATTACAGGTGTTCAAAGTGTCTGCCCTGTACCTGATTACATTCGTTACATCGCCGTGCCATTGCCTGTCGGACTCTAACGAACATGCCCTCACTGTGTTTGATTTGATCAAACGCAGTGAATATTCGCTGAATCAGTTCCTCTCTTGTGTTGACTGGGTGGTGGTGTTAAGTGGGTACACGTAACACTGCTTTCACATGCCCCCAAAGAAAATGAAGTCTAGGGCGTGACGTCGGGCGATCTTGCAGGCCACAACAGAGCAGGTCCCCCCTTTTCCCTATGCCATTTGTCAGGTGTTTAGAACTCTGTTTCAGATGGTCGCCCGTACTGGGGGCGTGTGAAGTGCGCTGGAGCGCCATCATGTTGGAATCACATGTCTCGATCTGCGGGTCGCAAGGGGTATGTCGTCCATGAGCTGCGGAAGCTTGTTCTGGAGTAGTTGCAAGTACGCAGGTCCATTCCACCCCAGATGTTTACGGTAAATTTCGCGTGGTGAACTCGGATGAACGTTGCGTACGGATTGTCCTCGTCCCATATGTGGCTGTTTTTGCTGTTGAAGTAGTCATCCCGTGTGAAGCACGCCTCATCGGTAAACAAGACACTGCAGAAAAAAGGCAGCCATATCGATGCTCGTTGCAGGAAACTACGCGCAAATCGCCACGGGTGCGAAGCGTTTGGCCCAAGTCCTCATTGACTTTTGGTACGGTGGTATGTATGGAGGCTTTGCTCTTGCAAGACCCGAACCACATACGACTGATTTGAACCCATGGCATGGGCAATGGCGCGTGTCCTAGTCGATGGGTCGTTGGCGACTCTCTCAAGCACCTCTTCTTCAAACGCAGGAGTCCTCGTATTACGCGGTCTTCCACCAATGCAGCTGGGATTCGAAAGGTCGACCAGTTATCTCGAAGGGCGGCTGTATTGAGGCGAAGCAAACCATTGTGTGGGTGGGGGTGAGTTTCTGTGTGGAACGTTCCCGGGTACATTGAGGTGCGCCTCTTCGTTTCATTTCCGGTTCTCCGCACCGTTAGACAAGCTATTATCTATGTCGGTTAACTTGCGGGAAGAGTGTAGTGATCGGCATGTCGTAAGCAATGCCTACACGTTTGTAACTGAATCAACGATGAATGGGCAATGGTAAAGGTGATTGGCCGACGGTTTTCGAAGGGACCATAAAGCGGTTTACCACACATGTACGCACGCACTGGAGGAACACATTAAAGATTGAGAGTAATCCTAGAGTCGGTCGGGTAACCTACATGCAACGCGGTCATCAACAAAACATATAGAAGAGTAGGTGTACCTTCAATCGTCCGTAACTTTGAAACGAAAGCGTCATAAACATTGGTCGTTAACAATAAAATGTTCCTTTCGTTTGCTCTATCAGCCCTTCGAGTTTGTCGCAGAGAGGTTTTGTGGAATCACCTCTGTAGTATATATATATATAATATATATAGTAGTATATATATGAGTAGTATATATGTATATTAGTATTAGTAGTGTAGTAGGATAGCTAATATGAGTGTGGGGGGAGGTATATATATATATATAGTAATTATTATATAGTATATATATATATGATATAGGTATATATTATATATATATATATATATATATAACTGCTAACTTATATAAAGAGGGCCGTATAGCAGTGGGTGGCCAAGCCTTTTGCAGTAGTCCATGCGGCAAAATTTTCACAGAGAGTTCAGATGCGCCGAGGGGATTGTATATATATGATATATATAGGTTACATAATATATATAGTGAGGTAATATATATGTATATATAGTATTATATAATATAAAAGTATATTAATATATAATATATATATATAATATATATATATATATATATAGTAATATATATATATATTATATAATATATAATATAATATATATATATATATATATTATATATAATATATAGTGTATATATTATATATATATATATATATATATATATATAGTATAATATATCACAGGAATATGTGATGTCTCTATTTAAGTGATTTATTTTAGGAATTCTTGATTTAGAGAAAATAACGTGTGGGGGGGGTGGGGTGTGGGGTGGCGTACTAATTTCTAATAGTGTCTTGCATGTTATGAAAAGTAGAGAGTAAGAAATCAGAGGGTAATTTATAGAGAATAGTTATGAGTTTGGGGTGGGGGTGCGAAGGGGAACGACTAGAGCTGCTCACTATCACTGGATAAACTACGAGAGAGAATTTCAATCTGGGATGATCATTGACGATGTTTTATTACAAGATAATTTAAAATCATGTTTCAAATATTATGAGTTTTGGCGGGAAAATATGTTGAATATGAGAGTCGACGCTTAGCAAAAAGAGAGAGATGGGCGGGGCTATAAAGCGATAGCTGATAGTTTGTTACATGACTTCTTTTATTATCTTGCCAGATTAACAAATTGTGGAAATAAAAGGAATTGTTTAGTTTTCATTACGAGAAGAGTTCGGTAGAGAAGAAGTGGCTTGATGATGCCCGTTAGTAAGAAGTATAAAATCTCCCAAAAAGTATGTCGTGAGCAATGCCGCACGTTTGGCGTCGAGCTGCACCAAGGTGTTGGCCACCCCGTGGCCTGTATAGTATATAATAAGTGTATAGACTTTAAGGATTGAAAGTGTGAGAGTGATTTTTATCAAGTACATATCGGATGAATGGGCGTGCTGTCGAGAGTGTGCATGGAGCGTGAAGCTTTCGAGTGCTGAAAGCGAGATCCTGCGCTGTCAGACCGCATGAAGATGTGGAGAGACTAAAATGTCATTATAGGTGAAAATAAGGTGAATCAGTAGTATAGATAGATTAAGATAAATTGTTTTGAAAAGATAGTGTTTTATAAAATTATATTAATTAATTAGTTGTTTTGATTTTTGGAAAAGAAAAGGTGGGGTTTGGTGTTATGCATTATTTGTTAAGTGGGGTGGGTTCGTACAGAGAGCATAATTGCTGTCCTTTTAATTTGTGAAGTTAGGAAGAAATTTGTGATGTCTAAACGAATTGGGTGGGTTAAACAAATTTTACGTTGTGTGTTAGATTCTGGAGTGAGCCGTGTAGAATTTGGGTTGTCATGTCATTGATGTTAATGTTGTGATTGAGTAATGTTCTGTGAAAGGTGAGTGCCGAGTTTTGTGTAGGATTGTGGGGGTTATTATAGTGGGTATAGTGGTGAGTATATATTGGAGTATATAGGTAGGGAGTATATAGGATATGATATATATAATTATATATTATGATTGATGTAGTAGTAGTAGTAGTATATTTATTATTATAAGTAGTAATATAGTATGATCGTAGTAGTAGGGTAGTAGTTTATTAGATATATAGGTATATAGTAGGATTAATATATAGTATATATTATATATCATATATAGGATATTATAATATTATACTGGTATATATAGTATATATATATATATAGTATATATATAATATATTGATATATAGCTTGTGTGAGGAAGTAGTTAGCTATTATTAGTATTAGATATAGTATATAGATAGTAGGAGGTATTATATATATATATATATATAGTTAAGGGATAGACATGATTATAGTAATAGTAGTATGGGTAGGGTAGGTATATATACGTAATAAGTTGTCGTGCCGACAATTATTGGCTGGGGGTAATGAATGATTGTTGATAGTGAATTGTGGTGTGGGTGTTGATGGTGCAAGAAGGAGATGTGGTTATTTTGGCGATGAGGTTATTAGCAAGGAGGAGGTAGTGGGGGGTAGAGTAAGAAAGTGGAAGAATTTAGAATCTGTGGTATAGATGATGAGATATACTGGATGAAGATCATTTCAATAACGGGATGGCTTATGATTGTGATTTGATTGGATTTTTTGGATGTATGGTAATAAAGCGTTGATGATGGAGGGTTTTGTTATTAGTCCGATATGGACTGGAGGGAGGGATCAGTAATAGTGTTATCTTAGTATAAGCGTGAGATTTCTCTCGGGGGGTGT
>JABUQX010059089.1:40000-41342 GCA_015478945.1 Trachelipus rathkii | reverse complement strand
TTAGCAAAAGAGGAGGAATGGGTACGAGTGAGAAAGTTGAAGAATGGTAAATTCTGCAGGTATAGATGAAAATACTGGTGAAATATCAAGAACGGAGGCAAGATGGTGATTGATTTGATCTTTAAAGTTGTGTAATAAAGCGTTTATGGAGGGTTATACGTTTCGACGGGATGGAGCGAGAGCCAGTAATAGTTACCCTTAATAAGGGGTTAAAGGGAGATAAAGAGAACTGCTAGAAATTATTAGCTGTATTTAGTTTATTGAGTGTCGGTAGGGAAGATATTATTTGCGCGATGCTATTTGCCGTTGTGTGTGTGCGAATCTGAAGAGTTTGAGAGGATTCGGTAGAAAGATTTGCGCAGAGTTTGTGTAAAACGAGCGGCGCTTTCTGAAAGTAAACGAGATAAGAGCTAAGGCTTTAGGTTGTGACAGAACAACAACAGTGAGGACAGTCCTCAGGTCGGAAGTTATTATGTAGATGATGAGCAGCTTGCGAACACAGTGTGTCTGGAGTTTAAATATTTAGGTATATGCTTAGATGAGCAAGGGAACACGCCGACTGCATCGCAGAGCTTTTAGCTACAGGAAAGTGTGAATGTTTGTGAATGATGGCAGGAACAGGGTGGCTTGCCGTTCGCACAATTTAAAATCGTTGCGTGGAATGTAAAGGGATAACTAAGCTTCTTATTATGTGCGAGCTCACGGGTCTACCATGACGGTATGTTGCTACCTTGTTGTTATTGTTATAGTTAGTGAGACTATGGTCTCATGGAATAAGAAGTTATTAGATCTAAAGTGTCAATGTGTTTAGCACTGGACCAATCTCTCCAGGGGCCATGCCCTAAAGGTGACGAGAAGAATGATAAAATGACGCGACATGAACATATTAGACGAGTTGCGTGTTTTGAGAAAGGTGGTAAACGAGAAGAATAAGATGAAAAATTATGTTGAGTTTAGGTATTGGTCACTGTTGCGACAAGGATGAATGATAGTCGCGTTTTAAGCGGATGTATAGTTGGCGGTGCTGTTGAAAACCTGACCTGGCTATGACATCGAAGAAAAAAGTGCATTGAGTCATGTAAACGAATGTGCTGACAGGACAGAAATGTGAGTTTGGCAGAGGCGAGAATAAAGGTGAATAATAGGAGTGAATGGCGCGGATTTTTTTGTGAGGGGGTATGTTGTGGCCCACCTGGTTTAAGCGGATGAACCCTTAACACTTGCAGCGATTTACCCATTACGTGGAGTTGGTACCGTCGCAGTCCCGTGAAGCTACCTAGGGTGGATTTTCTGACTGCGACAGTTCCTTACTAATTTAATGCGTACAGAGGGCGGGGGTGGT